>JAHWXV010547267.1:0-10879 GCA_024586415.1 Phrixothrix hirtus | reverse complement strand
ATATATATATATATATATATATATATATATATATATATATATATATATATATATATATAAATTGCTTACTAGAGGTTTCAAAATGTAAAACCGTAGTCTGAGATTTTCTCGAAGCTTGCAACTTATAGCTTTTGCTTCACTTACTTGCAAGTATTTTTGAATTTCTGTCAAAGTAGTAGCCTGCCACTTCAGAAATGTTAGATTGTTTGTAGCTATGGTAGTTAAATTGCTTTTTATTTCTGGTAAAGAGGTAATTAATTAATTTATATATAGTAACAATGAAATTTGTTTTCTATTAGAAAGATGTTTATATCCAATATATTGCCAATATATATAAGCTGATGTTGCAACTACAATTATTTATCGCGGATAGAGATATTTTGCCTACCCAAGTACTATATTGGGTACATCTAAATCGCCAAGACTTCCGCAATATAAAGAAGCGTTACGTTATTATATAATGCTATTGTAACTAAAGAAATATTATTCTTATAAACTGCGCTATCTGGTAGTTCATAATCATTCTGCTTCTACAGGATGGTAATCGAAGAGACCCACTCAACCGCAGGTCTACCACCATTAGCTCGGCTGCGCAGAGGCTCCTCCATTGGATTTTGATCCATTAAAGGGTAAAAGTGTTGGTCAAAATTATCATACTGGAGCATTACATAAAATCTAGGTACCTTCAGAGAAAATGCTTCAAGATAGTTTCCATTGACGTCTCCAATGCCTCGGCACCGTCACTCATTCAGGTGTCCTGAGCGCTCTACAGATCCACAAATCCTCCTTCCAATGGTCAGTATATCACGCACTTTTTGGTAACTACACTACTATTTCCGTTGTTTACCACAGTGCTAAGTAAATTCATTTCGCTAGAAGGGGTAATTTTTCCAACACCTTTTGCTGAAAACTCTTCAAGAAAAAATGATCCGTGCGCCGTAGTAATTTTATATTTTGGCCCAATTTTGTGGCTTTAAAAACTTGCGTGTAATTAATTCTTTTGTTTTTACAACTTTAACCAGAAATCTTCGATGCAAGGATTTCCAATTGATTAGCTATATTTTATAAAGACTTTTTGCTTGTTTTAAATTGGGTTGATATATCGGCTGTAAAGCATAGATAACCCCATAGAGAAATCTATAAGAACGAATAAGATGGAATAATTAGTTGCATTTACAGAAATAAGATAGCTAGATGTTGAGTAGTTATTTGCGTGACTGTATTGGAAATATGCAGCCGCATTCTTGGTTCTTATCAAACACCTAGCGCGTAGTGGTCTCAAGTTACATTATATTGCAGTGTTTAAGTGTACTTAGCATTTCTCTAAGTAGAAGGAAAAAGTACAAATAATGATATTATATTATAATCAAACTTTGCGAGATTTTATTAAATAAATGTAAGGCAAACCCCAATTTATTAAACAACTTTTATTTATAGATACTTTGTCCTTTTATTTACACGGGCATAATTATTAACCTGGCAGCATTAATTTATAATATAAATAGTTGTAAATTGCAATAAATTAAAATGACCAAAACATAAACGCTAAACCTAAAACTTTGCAGTAATTGCTGACGTGTAAATTAAAATTATTTGATAATTATTGTTAGTAGGATGGACCAGCAATATATTCATTTCTATGTAGCTGCCATTTCTTTCCATATGGTACGTCAAAATATTGAATTTCACTTTGGAATTAATTACCCATGCTTAAGATATTAAATTAAACTATCGATTAAATTACAGATTTTTAATCATTATTACACTTATTATAGAAGTTATTTTAAAATTTTATAGTTGATTACAATATAATTAATGACATGTTTGAAATTATTTATTTAGTAATGTTTGGGAAGTCTTGACAATTTGTAATTAAATTTTAATTTAATTGAACAATATTTTTGTGCTAGATTTATTATATTATTACAATTGTGATTTTTCTTGTCAATTAAGTAAAAAAAACATTTGTTGTTTTAACATGCAATGATCTTTATAGTATGACTAGATCTTCAATAAATCCCAACGTAAGGAGCAAATATTTATAATTCAGGTTATTCGCAGAGAACCTATACCTCAGAGATCTTCACAGCTAGCTGAGAAAATGTTTGGGCCAAACAAGTACGATTTTCAGCTTATGACTTACCTTTTAGATTATACCTTCCATTTAATAAATAAACAATATTCACTTTTTGTTTGTCCTTGACAGGACTTGTCACAAAACCCATAAGCAGTTTTTTAGTTTGGAATTTTATTGTCAAAAACTGAACAAAGACTTTCGATATACTATGGTTTCTTGGGGCCATAAAAACTTATCGCATTAAAATATTCTTTTCACAAATGCATTTTTTTCTGAAAAGTATCAACTTCGAACACGTCTGATGGGAGAATGAATGCTCCATGATGCGTCAAATGATTAAGTATCACGGGGATATGAAATTAATAGAACTATCGACCGTTTCAATTTGACGGAACGTTTCATGCTATATTGCTGAAACTTTTGGAATAATATACCGCAAAACTGAACAATTTGCTGGTCGGATTATATAACTGCAGGATATTAAAGAAATGATTTAGATTAAGAAAGTAATAAAAATTGTTATAACTAGTTTTATTTCTTATTTCGTCTTTTATATGGGTAAAGTTATGTAGTTGATTTTAATGAATTTAAATTAAGTGTTTTGATAAGCGTTGAGTTTGAGACATAGATGATATGTTTAATCTAACAGTAGTAACGTAAAAAGTCTGTAATTTAGTAATATATTGTATATGCAAAAACTAAAATGGTATCTGGAAAATTATTACTTTGTGTACGTTTATTATTTCACGCATTTACGAATTCAGTAAAAATTCCGAAAATTATTATGCAGATTGATTTGTAATTGTTGTAACACTATTATGGAAAAATCAGATTTGATTCCAACAAATAAGTCATGATCAAATTTAGGTACACTTAATAATTTCTGTACAGATGACTATATCATAGTAATTGCAATAAATTTAATTGTACTTACACTGAAATTAACTAATTTATTTGTCTTGAATGAATTTCGATTAACTTCTGTGTCTATCTTTTCCATAAATACATTTTGAATAATATCTGAATTTGCGTGAGGAATAATCCATGATTTGGACCAGTGGTATTGATACAACACCACCAGGGCTCCAATGGTTATTATGACACACATTTTGATAGGAAGACGCATAATTGAAGAAATCCATTCCTAAAATAAAGAAAATTATAATTATTAAAATTTAATTTATACAACCAATAATATATGATCCGAGTAATTTAAGTTCGCAATATGCTATGAATTTTACACATAGAATAGACCTTAAGCACAGAGAACACATTATGGCAATTATACACATATCTTGATTCAGTTAAACACTATATATAAATTTTTTCCTTACACTGATGTCAAATAAAGATTTGACGAAAATATAGCCATATAATGAGTTTGAAACGTGTTTCTCGAAATGTGCAGTATGTGCACAGACTACTGTGAACTAAAAATTTTATTTTATAAAAGAAGTAAATTATTCGCATACTTAAGTTGAATGTTAGTAAATAAATTTATCTATGCTTAAGTTCCTATCGCTACAACAGGCATGCTTTTAAAACAAATAAATAGATACTATTATTTGTATACGCAGATAGAAATTCTTCAGGAGGAAATGTCCAAAATTATTAAGTAAAATTTACTAATTAGTAAACTACTCAATTAATAAAACCAAGGATATGTGCTTCGTACACCAGAAAGCAGCCTGTGACCGGCTTCATCCTTTTGAAACTCATCAGACAAGCGTAGCAACTCTGGTGAAGAAACACAAATCCTGCGAGGCTTATATACATATATAGTGTAGTTTTAATATACAATATAATATTAGAGAGTCATCTATGAAAATATATTATGAAGCAAGCATAGGAAACTGTTAACTAAAGTAACCTAATGCACATTAATCTTGAAATTACCATTGTTTTGAAAAGTCATTTAAATGCTTAAAATTAAATCATTTGTTAGGACATATAAAATTTTCTGCAAAACTTCAGATTTTATCGGTCACAAACTACTTTCTGGTATACGAAACACAGACCCTTTCTTTAATTAATTAAGTAATTTATTGATTAATTAATTTTACTTAATAATGTATACAAATAGCAATTTACATTTATTTATCTTGTATATGCCCCCAATGGATTTATAAAGTCAATTTCAATTCTTGTAAGGATTTTAGGGTTATACTGCTATTAGTCAGTTTAAAATGTGAAGTTCTAAATAAAATTTATATTTGCTATTTGCTTTAATTTTAAGCAATTAAATGGCTTTTCAAAACAATGCCAATTTTAATATTACCACGCATTAGGTCACTTTAGTTAACAGTTTCCTATATTTGCTTCATAATATCCTTTCGTAGACGACATTCTAACATTATATCGTACTGTTTTTATTTAATTTAAGTTGATGTCAGCAAGACAAGTATATATTTCTTTGTTTTCTTGTATTTATTATATTTTATTCGAAAATACCGACAACAATCTACGTCTTATAAAATTATTAGTCTGTAGTACATTTAACATTCGTTATCATATAAAAATAAAAAAATGCTAACAGCAGTATTTCGAACACAAATATCTTCGCTTGGCTGTGAGGCGTACTTAATTACTCGTCTTCATATTTCAAAGCAGATACATTGTCCATTTCTAATATTAAGTTTACACAATAAATTTGATTTCTGTTCCTACCAAAATAAGTTTTTAGGATTTCAATATTGGAAATAAATCAATTATTTTTGATATGTATGTATGTATGTGAAGATGCCGTCAAAACATCCATTAAATTTAAGAAGGTTAAGAAAATCGTCTTTTCTCGTGAATACTATACTTGGAATTAATTTTGTTATTTTGGTTAGTTAATTTAAGAAAAAGAAATCAATATAATTTTCTACAATTGCTTATAATCGACTATTTCAATTTTTAAAAAGCATCTCGGACTTGAAGGACATCAAAATTTTTGTACCAGGGAGAATAAAATCACCTTTAAAGCTTAATTGTGCAGAACCTTTTAATCTCCAGGGGATAAAATAACTATTTTACTTCCTAGAAATTAAAGTAAAACACCATTACTAATTGTGAAATATTACTGTGATCGTTACTATGGCAGGTGTAATGTTGATATAAAATTCACAATAGAAATAACATGGATACTGACATGATATAAAATCTGAAACTTATTGTTCTGAGATTGCATTTTAATTCTACTATTATAAAATATTTTGTATGCATCATTGGAGTAAAATTACCTTTCCCTGGACTACAAAATAAACCTTTAGCCTCGGAAAAGGTATGCCATTATACTCCCCGAATGCACAAATAACTGTTAAAGTAAATAATCAACATCAATAAGTAATTCTGTTTCTAACCATTTAAACTTGTGTAATATCAAATTTGGTTCAAATGAAAACTGAGCCTTACTACAAGTTAGAAATCAGCTAACATGTGAACTGAATAAAGTTTCTGTCCCGTCAGTTGTTTAGAATTCAACTACTTATGTCAGTGGAATAGGATACTCTCTTTTAGCTTCCTATACAATTATCTACTAAAATCCAGTGGTAAGTGCATCTTTTACGCACAACTCCTGGTTGTAAAGTTTCTTTAGGCTAAGTTGTAAAAATTAAACAGAACGGCATATTTGCTAAAAGCAAAGGAGGGTTCATAACGAATGCGTGATCACCTCAATAAATAGTAAGATTTAAAGTAAGCATAGAAATTTACCAAATTGTCACAAATCGATAGCTAAGGTAATAATTAATACTAAGAAATCGCTAAACGACACGTTTATACAAATTAGTGAGTGATCCGTGAAAATAGAGTAACCAAAAACCTGATTTAAACTCATTGACTGAAATTCAAGAATGAAGAAGTCGTATTGGTCAAATCGGCTTTAACAAATTGAATTAGAAAACGAGCAATCCACAGTTTAATTGTTACACTTAAGACCTTGAAGGACAAACTCTAATTAATTAAATAGTAGTATACGACACCGCGTGTGGAATAATAGCAAGTGTGAAAATATATCGCATTTGAGAAGACGAAGCAGCAAACATACAGAAAGGTTAGTCCTCGATTTTAAATGAATTTCGCTATATCCGTTAATGAAATTTGGCCACGAAAATTTAAAAGACGATCATTTTTAATATTTAACTTAAATTACATTTAGTTTATTTAACTAAGCAAAGGTACACATTTCCATGATTCTTTTAAAAATTCTTTCATTCATAATCAGGTAGAAAAAAAATTCCTTTCTTTAGATAAAATTATTTTTAATCTTGTATAGTTTTTAGAGTAGAGTAGCTGTAAATAAATATTTTTACAGTAAATTTTTGTATTTCGTATTTGTGAACTGATTGCGTTAAAACGTACTTTGGCAAATTTTTCCTTCGTTGATCTAACTCGTTGTATCTTTAATTCATTTATTGAATTTCCATTTTGTTATATGTTATGTGTAAATGTTTTTAATTTTTATTTCAAATTTAAATAAATTGTTTTATATTGCCGTTGTTACTTATTCAAGACAAAACAAAAGCTTGCAATTAACGAAACCCTAACAGATGTAAGAGCATCAATACTAGTTCTTAAAATTCCCAAGCTACGAGGGTGTGCTACTATAATACGGAGGTTTGCGTGGTCGATGACCTTTAAAAATAAAAATTACTCTTCAACAAACGACGCAATTGATATTAATTCAATTAAACCGTTGCGACCACGAAGGCCGATGGATGGTTTATTTCCGTTACCGTTTGCAAAGTTTTGTTTGCATATCACAATTGCGAATCATCCCGTTGATATTGTAAAAATTTGTTAACTAAAATAGATTATCAATTCATTTGTTTCGAAACTCATAAGCTACCAGATTTAACTGAAAATTTCCTTTACACCAGCTCACTGGGAATCTAAATAACCATTAAAATTCCGCGTGTCCATACTAGCTGAACTATCAATTTCATTTCCGTCAGTTTTGTAAAATTAGAGTCATATTGTGACTAGATTGGAAAATGAACTTGCATATTTAAATTTTTACATGGAAATAAAGTTTAATAATTGCTCTGAATCAGATAAAAAGTAGTTAATTTACTGGTTGTGTTTCTTGGCTGTATGTTCAAGTTAAACATTGCTTTAGATTTTGAATTGCTTATTAACAAAGTTACAGCTGTAAGTTTTGATTATCATAAAATAATAAATAATAAAATTACAGAAGGTCCAATTATTAGCTGGAATTTTAACTAAGCATTTCTTTCTTAAACAATCTAATCACTTAAGCATTAAATATAGTTTATGTATCCTGCATTCATAAGCATTTATCTGTATTTGATGTTCAAGTTCACTAAACGAGCAGCACACTGAACGATTTCCGCTGTACTTTAGAAGTGAACATTATTTAAATTATTCTCTATTCAGTGTTTTATTTGGACATATTGTCTGCAAGAGAAAGGACGTATACAAACTTAGAACTTGTGTAATCAACAAGTACTATATCTGCCAAGATGAAGTTAATAATTACCCCATTTTGATAAAAATAGCGTCTAGCGTCTTTTAAGCAATTCAATTTGACGGTGCTTTTCCGAAATTGCAATATTACCGATAATACTAGATTTCATATATAGAATATGTGTGTCATCTGTGATGCCTTCGCCATTGATTGCTAGTTACTTTCTATCGACCCTTCGAATCTATTTTCGTTTCATACTAAAACTTCTCCTAACATTTAACTCTACTGAGATAGAATCTTTCGGAAAACTTGGCGAGATATTGTAGTGATTGTTAGGTTTAATGCTTTTATCGGGGGTAAATATATAAGAGGCTAATTTTTTATTGAATAAATATATTTTTAGTATGAAAGATCTTTGTCACGGTAAAATTCGAGAATCACGGGAGTGAAAAGAACGCGGTAGCTTTCTCGAGCAATTTTTTCCATTTCCCTTGGTTCGAGAATTATTTCCAAATAACACAAGACTTGAATGTAATTAAAAATGTATTAATCATAATAGAAATTGATCTCGCATGTATTTTAGAAAGATTAATACATAACGTTTATGGGTTTGATTTCAGAGGTAACAATTTTCACAAAGTTACATGTTGTCTAAAAGTTTGTACCAAATTATATCATTTTGTGAATTATCCAATAAAATTAATTTACAAAAGTGATAGTTATCAAACTAGAACCTAAACAATAACAAAGCATGTCTGAATGTTAGCAAAATACACTCAAAAATCTTACAGTTAATAGCTATTCTGTTTCTGTGACGAATAAGGATTAAATGAAAATGTTTCATTTCAAACTGCTGGAACTAGCTGTTTTGTAGGTAATCAGAATCATTTTCTATTTTATTTAAACTATGATATTGTAAGCGAACTTGTTGTCCATTTTGTCATCAGTTGAAGTTTCACCTGATAGGTTAAATTAGCGAACATTTAGTAATCTGCCTCAGTACTGATGGATCTCCTTATAAGAGCGCATGAAACGTGTACATTTAGTTAAAATTTGGTACTTATGTGTTTCGTAATAAATTTATTTTAGCAACAAGTAAATTTATTTGCGTCGATGTGTTAGTTTTATGATCCCACAAATTCAAACACATTAGTTAGCAATCGATATTATTATCGTGGTCATGTTTTAGTTAAAAATCTAAGCTAATGCAGGAATCCAGATAATAAACTGGGCTCATAAGATTAAGTTGTTCTCGAACAAGACGGCTGTAGCCCCATATTTGACGTTCACATATAGGACAAGACGGCTACAGCCGCTTATGAAAAATGTTCCATAATTGTCAAAACGTCTGCAACCGCAATACCTTATATTGAAACTCCTTTTATATACAGTATTTTGTCGCTATATAAATCAGCATATTACGAGAACTGTCCCTAAAAAAGTGGTAATTACCTACTTAATATTTATGTATCATCGGAAATATTTACCCTTAGAGATAAATCTTTCAAGTTTATGATACCTTTTAAATGTGTAAATGTTTTACAATGTGGGCCGATTATATTTGATTTACAGAATAGCTACTTGAAACGAATAGAAAATTTTGTTATTTATGAATATTACTGGTAATTCGTCATAAAATGTATAAACATACAAATGCACACATTATTATACATATTCCGTGACCAAATGAATTTAGAAAATTGCAATGTTGCTTAGATAAAATAACGCAATTTTTTGATGAACATAGTTGTTTAAAATAATGCACTTAGTATGAGTTTGGGTGAAAACAATATGTGCGTTTTTTCAAATCTTTAGTCATTCATAGTGTTCGCGAACGTGTCAATCTTAGAACGTATTAGTATAATTCTTGCAAAATTTTGTAAGTCAATGAATGGTAACCTTTTTTATTTTGGATGTTATAAACTTTAAGCATCAATATTTTACAACTATTTTCATTATTATTAGTATTTGTCACGAATCATCAGAATAGTATTTATTTACAAAAATACTAATGAATTTCTACAGCTTTAAATAATGAACATGTTAATATTCTTAATGGTAAGAACAAAGTATTTGTCTATGTCTAGTGCTTTAAGGATAGTTTTGGGTTCATAAAGTTTAGATGTAAGGATATTAGTATACCCAGTAAAGTATCACACAAACCGGTATAGTTTCAAAGATGAAACTTGGAAGGCTATTGAAGCAACATATTAAGCAAGAGAATACTCAGAAGTTATGTGAATAGATTGCAACCCTATTAGTTAAGACTCTCATAAACACAACGACTGTTTCAAAGCTATAATTTTGCAGATTAAAATAATTATATAAATAATAAGTTACGTCTATTAACCTGTTCATTAGTTGAAACCATGTCTACGGTTTTTGTGAAAAGTTAAGAAAATAACATATTTTTAAAAACGTCTTTAGTAAAAAGCGACACCGCTAAAAATTTATTTAAATCAATCAATTTTTATTTCTTATTGTTTTTATTATTGCTTATAATAGCTGTAGCTTAATCTAAAATACTGTAAATTGTAATTTTAGCGCCAATTTTAGAATTTGTTAGCAATCGCGCATGCATTAAGTAATCACAGATTTAAATAACAATTAATTTTGTTATATTCAGTACCATAGTTCAAAATTATGAATTAATTTAACAACGAAAGTTGATAATTAAGAATTAGTTTTTGAAAACTAACTTAATTGCACATTATAAAAATAGAAACTCAAAAAGCTGTAATAAATTATTTTTAAAAAACGGATACACTACAAAAGCATAGTCAATAAAATTAAATAAATAAATTAGAAACATGAATGTTATACTTAATCCTTAAAATTATATTTTTAAAAAGGAATAAAGAGGATACGCCCCTCAAGCGGTTTATAATAATGTAATGGTATAGCTTTTGAAATTAAAATGATTGTAATAAAAGGAGTTACCAAAAACACATTAAAAAATTCCATCTAATGATTGTTAAATTTAAACCCGCAAAATAGTGGTTAATTAATTTAATTATCTATAATGAAGTCATTAAAACAGTTATGAGAACGACATAATTAAGAGTGTTTAGTCCAAATTTCTAAAGTCTCGCTATAAAGTTTATTTTAAAGTATCATCAAATACTCATAAAAAGCATCGAAACCTCAAAATATTAATTTTCAATTTTGTGTAGAGTTTAGCCGAAATCGCCACTTATTCGTCCAATTTTCTTTCGTAGTCTGCAAAACTACACCAAAATTATAAAACTTTGGCATATTGTAACGAAAATTAGGAACAATAGAAATCTGATGGAAGATTGTAGAAACATCCAGAACATTTTTCTAGAATAAAATAGATGATGTAATCCCCAAATGACTCATTGCAGTAATCGATATCTGTCAATTAAAGTCGA
>JAHWXV010547245.1:0-17356 GCA_024586415.1 Phrixothrix hirtus | reverse complement strand
ACACATATATATATATATATATATATATATATATATATATATATATATATATATATATATATATATATATACACATAGGGTGGCAAATATGTATGGAAACGGTTAAATATTTCGAAAATTGCTGCAGAGGAAAGGTTCATTTTTAGGAAAGCTATATAACTAATTCATGTCCAGATTTTACCGTACTTACTATTTAAAAAAATTAAATTTGCAAGATCACGGTCGCTATCTTAGGTTTTTTAAATTTTACTTTATAATGCTCTACAACATATGTTTTTTAAATGCATCGATTTATATTAAGAGTAGTATTTGTTTATTTCATTTTTTCTTGAGGGTGGGTATTCATTACCTTTGAAATGAGTTAGAGGTGTTGAGAGAGGTTATGCTGTTATTGAAAATGAAGGCATTCAAATCGGTCTACTATTTGTATGTGAACTACCAAAATAGTCGCATGCAGCTTCAACTTTGAGGCTCATTGCTACCTCATTAAACCGTTTAAGAGCACATATAAGAAATACGGGTTCTTTATATTTTAGTTGCTTACAACATATCTAAATTTCATCATCGGATACCTCCTGAGATACCTTCCTTGTAAGACGTTTAGTGAGTCTAAATGAAATTGTTACCGGCATTTTCGAAAAATATGAATATCTGAAGAATAATATGGCACTTTCTATTATCCGAAGTTAACCGAAGGTTTACCGTCGTATTTAGGGAATAAACTAATTTAAATATGAAATTTAACGTTTCTACGACTTTAGCTTTTTAAATATATCTTTATGACACATACACACGGGTCAATTTTTAAAAACATAATTTTTGGACTCAGACGAGACGAAATTTTGTATTTCTGTTAAAAACTGAAAGCTAAGAGTTTGGATAAGAATTATACTTTGTTTTACGGGTAGTACAATCTTCTATACTTTATAAAGGCAAGAGAAACTGAAATTAAACTAGTTTCACTAATTATTGCAAAAATTAGAATTAACTTCTATCCTTATTAGACGACATTACAATAAATTGTAATATTTGTTCTTTACACTTTGATATATAAAAATTCCAACACTTACTTATTTGTTCTATTACTGTATTGTTTCTGTTATTTAACATTGTTTGCATATAGTATAATATAATCTGTAACCTATTCAATTATATGGATATAATGCGGTTTAATCGAGCAAAAACGATTTAGTAAGTAAATCATTGATGTAGAAATTATTAGGCTTAAGCTGTTGATACCAAGACCTAATTTTATTAGAGAAGCTTTGTATGTTATGGCAACGCCTATCCTTTTGGAAAAAATTGTAGATAGAATTCTAAAGGACCTCACTTAACTTAGTTTAATTTTTAACGCAAGAAAATTATATAGCCAGTATTTAGTATTATTTCTTAGTAACTGGAACTTTGTTCCTAATAATAACGCGTAGAAAGTCTAGAATGTTATAAAATTTCTATGGATCCATTTACTTCAAGAAAAACTTATAATGTTGATTAAAATTAATTATTGAATTAGTAGTTTAATTTTTAACTGTAAACTAAAATATTTTTTGGAAGAGATAGATAACTAATAAAAGTCATTCAAATTATGTCATCAGCATAATGATAAATGAAACCAAAATTGAAAGCAAAACGATTAATTACAAAATCAATAACACACTATTTCAGGGAAAAGGCTGATAAAAAATGTTTACTGAAGTATCCTTTGTTTTATCATTAATTGAAGGTATTTACAGTCAATAGTCAATTTTAAAAGTTTAAAAAATCAATTATAAAATTCCTAATATCTTATAAATTGATCAATTATATAGGGTATTTAGTCCTGCCTTTTGCAATATATTTTTATTGCTGTGAAAACTAAATCCATATACGAAAATTGCACTCATTCCTTATGAAATTTAGATTAAATATAACTTCCACATATCCCAATAGAAAACTGAAAAATGGAAAGGTAGTGCTTAAAATGAGTAATTCAAATAAATGTGCATTGTAATACTAGAATGTGTCTAAAAATACAATCTTGTATTTTAATTTTGAACAACTCAAGTAATGGGGATTCCGACATAAAGATCCTGTGAAAATTGTAGTGCTTTAATACCATTTTTAATTATCTATAAATTCGTATTACGAGCTTTCTTTGAAATACTTAGAACAAAGAGTAGCTTAGTTTCTATTTCGTTCATCCCTAACATTTTCATTGTCTTGTAAGGAATTGGAATGTCGTGTATTTAGTATACTAATTTAATTATAATGAAAATTATATTTAAAAATAAAATTTAAAGCCAAATTTATATCAATAATAGCAAACAAGCGATAAGCAACAACAGCTGTTAATTCTATGTAAATGGCTTTAAATATACTGGGTCGTCCAAATACATTCATTGTAATTAATTGAATACCAATTAATTAATTAAACAAAGATATTTAATTACAATTTGGAGTGCGTACCAAAGAAGAAACAGAACTGATTTGTACGACTTTTATGAGTATAGATTTGTAACAACAGAGTAACTCAACAAAATTAATATTCAAGAAATTATATTTATTTATATTTTATTTGGAGATATATTGAACGGAGTTATTGAAGGTATGCAGTCTTCAACCGAAGTTTAAATTTTGAAATAGCTTTTCTAATTATCTCATCTATTAGTTAAGCCTATAGAGCTTTCAGCCCTTCTAGGGTTTCTACTGAATTTGTGAAACGTTCTCATCTCTGAAAATAAAGTTTTCGTCGAACTTCATATCTCAGATAATGTAGGCAGTTGAATAGATTTAAACAGACGACATCGGTGGTTTTTAATTTGCCCTAACAGTCATCTCCACATTATCCTTGAAAGGGTTTTGAGTTCTTAAAGCTCTTGGAAAGGTACCATACTGTAACATTTCGTGCCGTAAGATTCCATTTTTGAACTAATTTTAAGATAATACTGTTCCATAGCATCACCAGATATTTATCTTAAACTTTTATGGCACCATCGCTATAGCTTTATTTTCAACCTGTTAAAATTAGATAGCAAAATAGATATTATGCTAAACTTTAAAAGAACAGTTACACAATATAAAGGGGATACCGAGCAAGAGTATATTACAGTAATCAGTATTGTATGGATCGACATAACAAAACAGAATAGAGGAAGATATCATGCCCAACAATCATACAATCGTTCCTTAGCCTAAGCTAGAGTTTAAAAACGCTCTTACAATGGTTAAAACTATTTTTCAGTGAGAACATAATAAAAGACAAATATCTATACAAATATGTACATATATGTACTTATTGAGAAATTAATTTCCTCTAAAATTGATATAGTGGGTACGCTAAGAAGTAATAAAAAACATTTCAAGTGAGTTAATTTAAAAAGTAGAATGTTTCGATTTCAAAGCTATTTTACAGTAGTATCTGATTTAATTAAGAAGAATAAAAAAGTGTTTGTCATTTTATCGATGCATTTCGATGACACAATTGAGTTTGAAACAGGCAGCCGTAAAAATTCTGAAATGATTACGATGCACAATTGAAATAAAACTGCGGTAGATGTAGTAAATGTAATGTGTGGGATATTCACTACTACTAGGAGAACTAGACGCTGACCTGTTACTTTGTTTTATAGATTGCTACATATATCTGCAATAATAAACTTACAAGTTATTTATGCATACAAGTTTCCGGAGCAAAACTTGTGAGGAGTGAATTTTTAGGTGAAATTGAGATGGCTTTGGTAAAGTCACAAATTTATAAACGATCAAGCAATCAACGCATTCCTTAATTTTGTAGAGCAAAAGTAGCCAAAATATGTGGTGCAGATTTACATCCAAGTACGTGAAATATTGAGAAACTTGAATATAAATCTAGTGGAAGGTATGTGATATGCCCAAGAAAATAAGACATTAAAACGAAATACTTTTGCTGGACGTGTTTAAAACATTTGAATAGTGATTGTGCTAATTGCCTATCAAACTAGGTATAATAGAAAGAATTTAATCAGATTAATAACTTTTAAGTAAAAAGTAGTTTATGCATATCTGTAACTAAACTATAATCCATTAAAATTTTGTTTTTATATAAATTTTCAATATTTCGTTAATATATAAGCACTACATATCTTACTTTCGGCAACTTTTATTTACTTTCGGTTTTGTAAACTTGTTCGGATATAGCCGTCTAATATATAATGTAACCCGTCTTGAATCTCCAAATCCGAATATCTTAACTTTTGGAAACTTTTATTTACTTCTGGTTTATAAAATTGTTCACATATAGTCGTGTAGTATATCTTTCATCTAGTTTTGAAGTACTAAATCCGAATAACTTACTTTAAATAACCTTCGTTTACTTCCGGTTTATAAAATTGTTCAAATATAGTAATATCTTTCATCTAGTCTTGAATCGCTGAGTTCGTATATGTTAGTTTAGGTAACTTTCGTTTACTTCCGGTTTTGTAAACTTGTTCCGATATACCCGTCTAATATATCATTTAACCCGTCTTGAATGACTAAATCGGAATATCTTACTTTCGGCAACTTTTATTTACTTTCGGTTTATAAACTTATTCAAAAAAAGTCTTATACTGTATTATTCACCTCGCATTAGGATTTTGAATCCAACTATCATACTTTCAACAACTATTGGTCAATATTCGCATTTGAAAACTGTATCATTAAATTCGTTTTAAAAGGCGGAATGTGAATATCACACTTTCAACACAATTTCTGGTTTTGTAACCTCATTTCAGAATCGACTTGACTCGCAAATTGATTTTTCAATATTTTATAAAATATTGAGAATTACTGTTTTCATTACTGTGTACCGCTTTTATTGCAGCTCGTTCATGCCTACAGCCGTTGGTATTTGAGGGGTCACGTGTTTTGCCATTGCCTCTGATGATGGATGTATACAACTCACGTTCGTGGACATCTATTCCGCCGTGTTCATGAGGCGGCTATTTCTGACTATGAGGATATGTGCAACCTCGTGCCTCTAAGTAGTGCCTTTGAAAGCGAGAGGCCGCAATGGCTATAAATCACTTGCAGTAAAGCTCTTACGGGTATAAAGGGGCGGTTGACGTTCTCCTCAGAGCACGCTAGGTATCTCCTTCTGGAGAGAGACAGTACCAATCTCCACGGGGTAATGTTCCCGGCTTACAAAACAGGTTCTGTATGCGACGAGAGGTTAGGTATATACAGTACTTTGAGATGAGAACGTTGTCGGATGGCTGTAAATAACCCCTGATGGCTTTCTTAATATCCTCATATTGAAACAGGAACAATTTCAACAACAAAATGGCTCGTCCAAGCTAGCTGAACAGAGCTGAGTATATTGGTGAGTATATCAAAATTTATTTAAATCTATTTTTCTGGCTGACTTCTGTAATAATGTCAATCTTTCATTCATTGCTCCATTGCTAAGATACCTGTTTAAATTAGCTAGTATAATATTTCTTAAAATTCTGAAAATTACTGTTTTCATTACCGTTTACCGATTCTCATTGCAGCACGTTAATGTCTACAGCTGTTATCATTTGAGGGATCGTGTATTTTGCGATATATCAGTCTGCTTTAGCAACAGTTTGTCCCTCTATCGATAAGCGAGAATCGCTGACTGATACTTACAAACATATGCTAGAGTATTTTGACTGTGATACTAACAACTGATTTAGAACATCATAGTAGTCTGCTTTAACAACAGTTCGTCCCTCTATCGATAAGCGAGAGTCGCTAAGTGTTACATACAAGCATATCCTAGAGTTGATTGACTGTGATATTAACAACTGATTTATAACATCATAGTAGTCTGATTTAGCAACAGTTCGTCCCTCCGTTGACTTGCAAGAGTTACTAACTAACGCATACAAACAAATGCTTAGGTAGATTAATCACAATGAGTATTAGAAAATGCTTTTCTGTACGGTTCTCATCGAGGAAGGTTTATTATACCGAACTTGTAGTTTTTCCATATCAATCGCTACCAGATTGTCAGAGGAAATTGAACATTCTTTCAATTGTGGTTTAGCAATCAACGCTTCAGCCCCCAATCGTCTGCCTTTGTTCCCCCACTGAGTGATTAATCTAATATCGGTTCTTTTATCCACATTTTCCATCGTTTTTCCAAATATTGCGTTGTTCATTAATTTATAAAGCATTCTCCCGATTTCTGACTGGTCTGTATTTCCCATGGTTGTATTTAAATCTATATATTCTTTTAACCAGAGCGATTGCTTAAAGGACAATACATGGTGCACTCGTGTGAGCTTCAGACCTGCTTGCAAACACTGTTGAAAGTTTATATAATTTATAACGTAATGGGTTTTATTGTTTAGATTAGGGATCAACTTAAATTGTTTTGACCCCGAAGGAATTATATTTTCTGGGCATAACGGTAATCTATTGTACCTATCATGTAATTCTTTAGGGTACTCTAAGTCAACTTCCAGAATACATCCGGTTCCAGAATTTGTAGGTATTTTCATTATATCTAGTTTATGTGCTTCTTTAGAATTTAGAAATTTAAAAAAGCCTGTTGATAGATAGGCTTAAAGTACTTTTCCATAAAGATTCGTTGTATCTAAGTAGTTAATAAAGCGGGCTGCCTTAGTTGGGTCATAGTTTGACATGTATTTGTTATTAGCCTTCAAATATCGTATACTGCATTGAATGACCCCGCCTCGGATGCCCCTTTTTATAAAGTGAAACATATCTATATCAATTAGGAGTTCCAACTCTACTTTTGTATACTTAAACATGCTCGCCCAACCAAAACCGGGTACGGTAAAGAAGTGTGCAGCATCAAGACCATAAACCCTTTTACAGACGTTTCGAAGGGCCTCAAAACAATCTGAGAGTGTAATAACGTCTAGTTTTAAATATAGATCGCTATATTCCCCCAAATTTTTAGTTTTAAACTTGACCCATACGTTTCATGCATGCTCATGGTCTTGTCTAGATATACCCCTACCCTATAGATCGTTGTAGAATGCTTCTTGTGTTGGTAATTGCTTATGAGTTAATTTGCCGAATGAACCTATAGAGGAGTATGTAAAAACCCCCTTTCTTCTCATTAGCTCGAAATCTTCAGGAAAATATTTTCGCATAGTTTCACATTATTCATCGACTAAATTTTTTGCTAGGGCAACTTTGAATTTAGTATTAAATAGTTTAATTTCTTCTGTATTTTTTGATGGTAGCATGAAAAGTCCAAGTAGTTCGATGCTCACTTTTACTGTAACGTGCTTAATTATTTCCTGCTGTAGACACTTCAAAACTTTTGGTTTTAAAACTAATAAAAATTCTTTTATATTCACGTATAATTTTTAATCGTCAGGAGTACTACGGTATGTAGCTATTCTGTCTTTAAACGCGTATTTATTCGTTTGTTCTAGGCTTCTATTATATTGCAGTATATATCTTTTCGGAATGTACACTTTACACTGAACATATTTCACCGTATCTTGCTACAGAATATCATTTTCAGCATTGTTGTCAACACGAACCCTCTAACAGCTGGAAGATTATATTATTATATCGGTTGGCACCATTCCTTTTCTTAAACCATGTTGCTTTTTCTGATATTTCTCGAAATGGCCTTGGCTGGTGAAAATAATTCCACATACTTCACAAAAATTGGCTGTTGATTTGCAATAACCCTGCTGATGCCTTAATAAGTTATCTTTCTGAAAAAACAGTCTATCCCAAGATTCACACGTAAACATTTTGAATTTGAACTTGTCAGCACAAACTTGGAACACGAAATTAGGTGGTCGCGCTGTCTTGCCTCCTTATATACTGCTGTAAGGTTTCCCACAATGCATTGCGGTATAATTCGAAAACGTCTTGCCTGAGGCGTGGAGGGTGAAGAACGTACCATGCTTGTAGTACTACGCGGCGGATTAGAAAAGTAGTCCCTAATTAAGGTGTTCGGCGGCGTGATTTAAATCCTAGTTTATACCACACCTAGCCTGTTGTTCTTTTGATAAATTGAAAATGGCTAGCATGAAATTGTGTGTTCTTTTACGATGAATCGAAAATGGCCTAGATGCGTCTTCAAGGCGAGCTTGCAAACCTTGAAGTTGCATCAAAGACCGTCATTTTCCTCAATTTTGTGGATAAAGTATTTTTAAAATTTCCCTCTAAATCTAGTACAATACTTAATTCGAAAATCCCCTAGAATCTGGTTTTATAACTAAATCTATTGACTTTCTTTCATCGATGTTGGTAACATATCTGCTTAAGGCGAGATATCTGCATATCAACCCATGTGTTAAAAAGAGAAAGATATGTTACCGGACTATAATGCTAGAGGTGTGGAGGCGAGGTTCCAAAGTTATATACGAGTATTAGTTAAATATTAACTAAGTAATTATTAATTTCCATATTTATAAGTGTATAACTGCTAACAATATATAAAACTGAAACATTTTGTTTTCTTAAAAATTCAAACATTTGTCTTTAATTCATTCGTTTTATACGTTTAAGTACTACAACAATTATTTGAAGAGTTTCCATATATTCGAATTGAAACTCTAAACTGGGCCAACAATGTAATTGAACTATCATCCATCCTAAGAGTACAATAAATTATTCGTTAATAAAGAGATATCTTCATTATTAGTTAAATATACTTTGTTTAAGCATAGAATTTTATATGCTACGTTCACATTTAAAAAATTTAGATTCTATAATGTTTAATGTTTTAAATTTACATTGCATATAAACAATATATTAAGACTATATCTTAAATTTAGAAACGAGAAAGATAAGAAACTGGTTACAAATTTTCTCTGCTGTAAAAAATAGCTACAATAAAAATAAACAAATGGCTCTAAAAATGGACAATTTTTTATTTTTCTTTGGAGTGAGTTTGTTTGTAACCTCAATAGAAGTTTACCTTATTAGTCGAAGAGCTACACCTGTGAATTTCTTTATAAAGTTTCTTTTTAACACATATATTGAGGTGGTATAAGTTTTCAACTTTAAAAATAATAAAATTCCTACATATTATTTTGCTGCTAAATCACACTTGATAAACTGCGTAACAAAAGTTTTATTTTATTTACGAATAAATCTATAATTAAATATTAATTAGACTAATGTCTACTTTTATCAAGTTCAACGGAAAGCATTGTACTAAATAATCGATCGAAATCTATTACAGCACATAATAAGTCCCTTTAATTTTGGTCGAACTAAAAAGAAAACAAATAGACTAGATATATAAAAGGAGTCTTGCTTAAGGACATTTAGAAACGAATGCCGGTGCTTTAAGAAGAAAGGAAGTAGGATAAGATGAGATAAGCGATAGACCGAGTGGATTGAAGAGCGAAATAAAGTGATGAGAACATTTGAAAGTTGGAAAGAAGACAATTACCGCTAAAGGGGGATAATGCTAAAAGAAACATGTTGAAACCTCGCGAAGGCGTATAAAAATGCTTTTGATGTATAGCGCGCGATAACTGCATAGCGAGGCCGTCATTTCCCGCAATTTAATTTTTAACGTCAGCAGCATGATTTCAAGTTTATTAATAAAACGATAAGAGAGGTATTAAATGAACACTTAAAGTTAAAACACTAGTTATTCAACTAGTCGAGCACTCATCGAAGTACGGTACAAGAGCTCTATAAATTTACAGGCTATAATGATAAATGGAGCTTAAGATATAATCCCATTCCGGAAGCGGCTAATAGCGACTCTAGAATTTTGATTATGTCTAAAAATCAATTGAGATTAATTGAAAGAGTTACTGTAACGATAATCATTTCAAATAGCTTTTAAAATGCTTACTACATTAAGTCATTAATTAAATGTAAATATTCGAAGAGGCTTTGAGTGCGTTGATGGTGCATTACATATAAATTGTAATAAATTACAATGACCCTTCTATGCTTAATATGTTTATAAAATGATACCATCTATTATTATGTTTATATTTGACGCGTTAATAAATATAAGCAAGTGCAATGTAGGTAGTTGTTTTTTGGTAAACAGTTTTTAAACCAGCTTATATTAGTTGTAATTTATTATCAAAATTAAAACATCAAAATTGATGTGGCAGTATTTGCATTTTATTAACTTTGCATGCATAGTAAACGCTAACAATGTTTGTTAGTTACAAATTAATAGGTATATGTATTATGTATTTCTAGACTTATAATTTATTAAATACCAAAGAATCATTTAAAAATTGCATTAACACCTTTTAAAAGATGTTCATATCAATGCAAAAGTGTAGAAACAACTTCTGCAGTTGATCATATTAATAAAACCACTTGTGTAGGAGATCTTATTTAATCGTTTTTACAAGGGAGCTTTGATGGCATGTTTTAAAATCCACAAAGCCATTTTATGAATCAAAACAAAAAAAATCGTAATAAGCATCGATCCAAGAATAACGTTCGGGGCAGTACAATTACATAATGGTGACATGTGAAATCAACTGAATTGTCAGTCGTTCCAAGCTGTCTTTGGAGAATAAAGCCAAATATGGTAAGCTATCTCAGATTGGTACTGTATCTGATTTTCTTATAATCTCAGAAATCAAACTGTTCTATGTTTTAGAATCAGTTGAGATGCCTGCCTTTCTAGACATAATGTCCGTTGTTATTAAATTAAGCTTATATTATGATTCTACATTTATTTTATCGTAATAATGAATGGTTGTCATATATCTGTCTCTTTTGCCGTTTTTAAGAGGAACCTTAGAGTGCGGATTGGTGATAATTTAATTTCTATTCGGAACATTTAATTACTATCTATAGTAACTGATATAACTAATGTTCACCTTTGGCTATCCTTACAAAACTATTCCTTCGACCTAAAGGGCTAATCATCAATGTTATGATCATTTGTTTTATTGATGACCTTGTTGGTTACTCTGGATGTATGAGACAAGAAAAGTATTTCTTCTACATTGGAAGGATAAGCATCTTGGGCATCTACATTTAAATCTTAGCGGATATCTCAAATTATTTTCCCATAGTAGAAATATGACTAAGCATCCGAAAGATAATTTTATAAGGTTCCCTTGCTTGTATGTATTCGATCGGTAACCAAATATATTAAAGATAATCTTCTTCGTTAACTCATCTTCAAGTTTTGTGTAAACTAACTATTGATCGGACAGGGTGAAATTTTACATTTTTTTTGAAAATGTTTCAACAAGAAATTTTTTAGAACATTATAACGGATATTATTATAATGACTGTTTTATAACTTCTTGAGACGTTTCCTAGATAATCGAGAAAATCTCAATTTGTAGATTATTATTAAGAATATACAGAACTTATAAGTAGTTGATAAGTAGTTGATCAAAAAGGTTATCTTCAGAGTAATAGCTGCTGATTATCAAATGAATACAAGCACCTGATAGAGTTGTCTTGCGGTTACCTATTTATATTTTACTAAAAAAAAATTTCTTAAAATATTCCCTAAAATTTAAATGTAATTTTGTTATGCACTAAAATTAGAACAAGACACGGAATATGGACAGAGTGGTTCAAACGCTGCCTAACTAGCCACAGCAACGTCTAGCCATGTGTCACGAAACTAAGTATTCAAACCAATATAATTACGTCATACACGGGATATTCGAGCGCCACTGGCTTTGTGTTCAATGTCAAAGTGTTTTACGATAAACGCCCCAATAGCACCTTACTTTGAGAGCAAAGAGCAAAGACAGAAATTTCTTTGGTAATCTAGGCTGAAATCAATGAAAACTAGTCATTAGACAGACGGTCTGCCAGATAGAAGGCCTGGAATAAGTTGAATGCTAACGAATTGAACTCGTGAACGACTTAAAATGGGAGCCACCCTGTATATGTCCACTTATGTTGGTTATAGTTACTAATCGTCTGTTATTAAATGATATCTTGAATAGGCGAACATTAGATTTATGAGCAATCAGAAAGGCATCAACATAACACTTTACGGTAAAACTAAATAACCTTATGCGTAGAGTGATTATGTATATAATGTCTACCTGATGTGTCAATACAAAGGGGTTATTGGCATTTTATTTGAAATACATAACAATTTCCAAGCAAAGGTCCTAACTTGGTTGAATCAGTGCCAAATAGAACAAAACTAGAATACATTTATGGAAACATTGAAGACCACAGAATATATAATACAATACATATAAGTTATGCTATGAATCATGAATAATGAACCAAACAGTACATATAGGGATTGAGTTGTAGATATACGGACTGGCCTGAGTGCTTAAAATAGACAAGAACAGATAATTACACTTGGATGGTACGTTCATTATAAATGCAGTGGATCTGTACAAAAAGTACTCAAGTCTATCATGAATTTGTAAGAGTAATTCGTGAACGCGCTCGAGGTGAAAAGTTTAATAAAATTATATGACACATTAGTAAGAATAACAAATTCTTGTCTTGACAATTGTAACTGTATTTTAACTGTTTTACTATAGGACATCAAATAGTCAAATTCGGTAAGTCACTGTACGGTGTTTTGTGCAATAAACAAACACTCGCAAGTGGTGTCCTAAATTACATTGCGCAAATGATGAAAGCGTTAAGGAGTTCTGTAATAGCGTTGTAACTTTCCACCAGACTCGCCTTTAATTTCTAACAGTACATAATATTTGGGCAGATGTAATTTATATGCTAATGACGACTACCCAAGTAAGTAATTTCGTTTCATATCCTAAACTTATCGGGAAATCAAACTGCATGGTGTATTGAAAAAATGATTCATAGAACAAATGAAGATATCTCATTCAACATTGTACAAGATATTATAGTGCAAATAGATAATATAGTTGAGTGAAATTTTGGAGAAGATATTGAAGACTGTACTTTTGATAATAATGATGACAATGATAATGAGAATACCATACCTGGCGATAATGAGCAACCAATTGATATTTCCATAAAGCGAAAGAAGTATTATTGAGAAGGAAAATAAGCAAAAGCTGTTGAATTTTGGAAAAGTGCTAAACCCAAACGAAAGACCCGAAACTTTTCATAATCGTTTTAAATAGTTAAAGCATGTAAATTCGTTGTGTAGATGAGAGAATCAACTAAAGGACGGTAGCTATAGGTACGTCAAATTAACATTAATTAATGAATATGTGTGCATAATTTTCATTGAAGTAACCGAAATAAGAGCAATAGTTCACGCCAAAAATCTTTGACAATGGGCAATTGGAGCCAAAGGTTTAGTAGAAATATCGCTTTTTAAAACCTCAATTTCATAGTTTCTTAGCTAGAGAAGGAGATTTGGTATTGTTTCATGAGGAATAATAAAATTTATTATGAAATAAGAGTAAAAAAATTATCCAACACTCAATAAACATATGAGACATTCGTCACTGAAACAAATTATCACTCGGATACCTAGGACCAAGCAAAATGTTTTTAATTCAGATCAAGGTGGCTTCTATTTAGAACTGCATTCCGGTAAAGCGTTGTATTAGAAAGGCTGAAAATCAATTAATGTACATGTGCAACAATTGTTAGCCCCAACAGTTATACAATCTAACCTACTATTTCTGCTGATGGTGAGTTTCTTACACCATTGCTTCCAGTGTTAAAGGAATTGCAAGTATATTAATCCCAAGTGTAAAAACATCACTGTTTAAAGTAAAGAGAGTTTATATTTCGGCAACGAGAAGTAGAACAATAGCTAACCAAGGCTTTCCTGAAAATGTATATTTGGCTAAAAATACTGCAAACTTCCTCTTGCTGCTGGATTCTTGGAGTGATGTGTGACTTACCATTACATCTGATTTCATTCCTGCAGATAAGGGAGCGAAATTATTAATTATATTGCCTAAAACTACAATAAATTTGCAACCCCTCGATGTATATGGATTTCGTCTTTTGAAAAATTATATTCGGACGTTACTTGATTTAATCATGATACCCGATAATGGACTTAAACTCCACTTAAGAAATAATATTATAAAAATGGAGTCATTAAAGCACAATTAACTGTCAGCTCCGCGCTTTAGGAACACTTTTAAGTATGCTTGGTAGTACACTAGGTGTATAGACCACAAGCTATTGATCAAGCTGAATATGCATTTTTTAAAACCGATACTGATACCAATCTACAGTATAGTGTAAGTCAATCACGTGCTGAAATTTAATATGGACCATGTAGGAAGCTCCTATGTTTGACATACTTCTTTGGAAGTTATCACTATTGTGAAAATTGAAATCCCTAACCTGTACCTCGATAATTGATTTTCATTATAAGCAAAGAAATCCGTTTATATTACGAGCTTCTACCGTCTTTTTCTGACAAGTGACTACTAAAACAGTCAACCATGTATAGCATAATAACAATAAACTACTGAACACATTTGCAGTTACTTCTATTGCACCCATACTACTTCATAATAAAAATTTGTAATGTCTCTTATTTATTTTACTTTCCCCACAACCCCAAATGATGCCCCTATAACTTATTATTACCACTGATATAAAGCGCAGTTGTAGTTTATAAATGTCAAGTTAGCTCAGATATTATAAATTTTACTCGTTTTGTGATATTTAACGAATACGAATTCTCACCTAAATTATAAGCATCTTTTGCTGTGTAAGTAACAGAAATATACAATTGACCTTTCCCATCAGAATTTGTTTGACAGACGAATTTAGTGCACTTTATTAGCATCGTATGTGCCCCTTACAAAGAAACCGTTTATTTTTGTACAACACTTATACATAGGGCTACACATTCATCAAAAGCGCCCAACTGCGATTTTTAACGTACTTTTTAAATTTATAATCAGATTTTCAATTAGATCTGCCGTGCTATGTGTTTCGAGAAAAATGCATTTTTACTTTAAACCTATGCCATTTATTTAATTATAAAAATTTTCTAATGCAATTTAAGCTAAATAGTTAACTTTATCGTTAATTCTTCCTAGTTTTAATAATTTTGATGATTGTAACTTTATATACCCTTTATTTCACTTAATTTTTTTGACACAGTATTTAGCCATCAGCTAGTGAAGTACAATTTTAGGCAAATGAGGTCATTTGCCATTACATTGTTTTACCATTGGTGTTTCACTATATATTTCATTAAATTTACTATTAAAACCTGGTAATGTATAATACAGTTTAGATTTAATCAATGAAAATATTCTGGAGAAAAACGAAAACTACATTAAGAAAATGTAAAAATAAAATATAAAACGATACAAAGAAACTATATTTTTATAGTGCAGTTATTTTGGAGATTTGCATTCCGTCCACTTCTAGTAAATCTGAAGAATTTTCATTTTCTGGTAGTTGCAATCAAAAGGATTGTCTATTTTTAATCATTTTTGGAACTAAATCCTTCAAAATATTTTCTTTCTTCACTTTAGAGATACCCCTAAGTACTTCTGTTTTATTGAGAAAGGTTAAACTAACTTTCTTTCACAATACATTTTTACCACATTTGTACTCTCCCTATTTAAAGTTAGTTTTCTATTGTAAATCTGCAGATCCTTTTACAAATCTTGCTGATAAAATTTCTTTAAAATATGGTATATAATTTTCATTACTGGATGCAGTTGTATGTTTTCGTGTTATCGGTTTGAATTTATTTTCAAGTGGCATGAAGTCGTCAACTTTTAAAGTTATAACATTCATTTCTTTGACGCTTTCTTGCAAGACTACAAAATCATCAAAATCTTCAACGTTGCCTTTTTTCGAACTGCCTGTTCTATTTGGCTATGTAATCCGTCGGTAGCGATATAACGGTGACCGTTGACTAAATAATTTAGAGTAATAGATGTCGTAGAACAGAAAGTGGAATTTATATAAGTTAAAATAGTAAAATGATAAATCCAGTTTTTGTTTTGCGCACTGCGGTTATCTAGCCATAAAATAATATAGGCAGTTTTCAAAACTGCAAACGAAACGTCTTCTGCTCGTCGGCCTTGCAATGGCTTCATGTCAAAGAATGCAGAATTATTGATTGTTCTTATTCATTGCTGCAATCATTTCATTGAAAACAATTAAACATGACATAAAAAACGTTTCTGTTATTTTGGGCATTCTTGGTAATAGAAAAATTTTTCACAAGTCGGCGGAAAAGACTTTTGTGTTTTCATATCGTAGTGTGGCATTACGGTGGTATATTCCTCTTGTTAGTATAACTTAAAAAAAGACATAAGTTTGGATTAAAATGAAACACGTTTCTTACGGTTACCTGTTCTAAATGTAGTTCTAAACAGTAACCGCATTGATCAGCCTCTGCTTCATAAAAAGCAATATTCAGTTCATTTGATGTTTTTCGATAAAGTTCATATGATACTTTTAAATCATTGTATTTTGCACAAAAATCTTGATGCATATACTTTATGGTTAAGTCTGCAGGTAAATATTTTCTGTTGGGTGTGTGACATCTTCTATAGTGGGTCAATTTTGGATGAAATGAATTAGTATGTACCTTTATAGGCTCAACATCTTTCTTATTTGCAGGTTCGCGACGTCCTCTGATATCAAGTGGTGGTATAAGTTTTCTATTACCATGTTCATCTCGGCAGCGCTTCAATAGACAATCGATGATAGTCGAACTATTGTATCCTAAAGTGGTGTAATAGTCTATTTTTTGAGATCGACTAATTTTTGCAAGTTGCGTCTGCCCTCGCGTCGTTAATTTTCAGATGCGCTTTGGGTTGTCTAACTCCGTCTTTCTAGTACGACATTTTTAAGAATATCAATGGAAAGCTCATTTTTTAGAACATATTTTATATTTCTATGAAGCCGTAATTTTTATATGTTTTACTATTTCAATGACTTTGGTGCTTCGCAATGATAAACTCAAGTAGTTCAACCTACAAACACCTTTATACCCTTAAGAAAAGCTTGCTGTTCATGTCATAATAATTGTAGTGCAAAAATATCCAAATTTAAACTAAAAGGTGTATTTAGTGCGATTTTGCGGTTTGGAAATCATGCAAAAATGTTTCCTCATCGCGTGTGTTAACATTATAAATGAATACAGTCATTGTAATGTGTCGAAACAGCATGCTTTCACAGGAAAAGGACACTAAATCCAAATATTCAACAATTTTTCTCAACTTTAGATTTTTATGAAGCAGTTCTTAAAAACCTTATACTTAAAGTTACAAAAATAGGTACCTGACGGAAAGACTGGATGGGATTAAAAACAAATCAAAAAATCTGGCGTGAGACAGCACACGACTTTCTCTTACACATTTTAAACATAAATTAAATTTATTGACCTTAGTAACTTTCCTATACACTTACATTGTAAACTCTAAAATTAATTTAAAAGCATAAATAGTTCATCCATTGATAATTTCCTATACACATGTACTAAGAGCTTTATAATTAAATTTTGCCTCATTTAAAGCAAAAATAATTTATAGAT
>JAHWXV010546993.1:0-10760 GCA_024586415.1 Phrixothrix hirtus | reverse complement strand
AATGGTTAATTAGAACCAATTTTACTGTGCACAAAATAATAAACTGTAGAAAATAAATATTCGGAACGCAAAGCAGCAATTCGCAGGTCCCAAAACGTAACGAGCTTACGCCATCTTCGGCAGATGCCAGTAGAAAAGTTAAGACAAACTGACCTGGATGGTAGAAGTTTTCAGAGAAAAACGGATTCTGTCCTTGATATATTGCAATCATCGCCTCTAGGCTGCGGAATTGGTGTTTTTCGCAAAACTGTTGGTCGCCATACCAGGGCCGTAGAGAAGTAGAACAAAGAGGCGGCTCTGGTATGGAGAAATAGTAGGGCGACCACGGCAAAAGGAAACCCACTGAAGCGGAACCTCGGGCTCATCCAGAAGCAATCGGCGGCGTTATAAGCAATTCCCAAACTTAACGGGCATTTTAAATCCCATACTTAAAACACTAGAAAATAAATAAATAGAAATCTATCAAAGAACCTCGCACATAACTAAGGGATGCCTACTCACCCTAAAAATGTAGGTGTTTTATTCCAAGAAGCAGAGTAAACCACAAAGGTTGTCGTAACTAAACGGAGCGGAGACAATAACGTGCGTCTTTCACCAGCAATTAGCACAATACTTTTTGGCACGCGACGGGATCAGATAACAATCCCCGCGAATGCAAATACCAAAAAACGGAGTTAGGCAACCCAAAGCGCGTTTGAAAATTAACGACGCGAAGTTAGATGCAACTTGCAAAAATTGGTCAGTCTTAAAAAAAAGACTGTTACACTGATATTCTGAATGTGATGTTTTTAGATAACGTGGAAATTTAGCTTTTATACCGTTAATAGCACATTAAATTAACATTATTAAAACAAAATATATAACATATATAACTAATTAACACTTGTTTCACATTAAAGTAACATTAATTTGTCCAGTGGGTTAGGTGTTGTATCTGGTTTTGTTATTTAAAAGATGTGAATTACTACAACTAAAGAACTTATTAGTTTTATTTTTGTAGCACCACGCAACAAAATATTTGTATAACACTGACTTAATATATTATGATACACTTTTATAAAATAATTATAAAAACTTTAAGAAACAGTTGTATAATGTCTTTAAAATGTTTCTTAGAGCCCGTCTAAATATTTATAAAACTATTTGTTAATAGCCTTCAACACTTTTACAGAACTTCTTTAATTACAAAATTATTTCATAAGTTATGCCCATTTTAGGCTTATATTGTACTGTGAGAATGTGTTGGAAGCGTTCTTAAAGGAATATTGTTTTATAGTATTTGTTGTTTAAATGCTCTTTTGGCATTTATAAAACTATTAGTTGCTAGTTGGGGTTATTCTGGTTGGGGTATTTTAAAATTAAATGATTCTAAAATACCAATAATTATTTTATTTCTAATATCATTTTTATTTGTATCAATTACGGTGAAAGTGTAGTAGCAGCTTTAGCTTTTGGAAAAAATATATGTTTCCCGATGGACTTCGATATATTGAAGTTATATTAATATTTTCAATGTTTAATTTAATAGCACAGTATTGAAAATGTAGTTCTTCACTTAAATCAGCGATTTTAACGTCAGTGTATTTGATTCCACTTTTTAAAAATAACATACAGCCTCCCTATCTAAAATTCCTTCTGGCGTAGTATGACGCAACAGTATAGTCTAATAGGCGAAAGCTGTGTACATTGTTTCTTTTAGACTATGCTCGTTAATACTTATTACTTCTGTACGGCATTGACCTAATTCGAGATGTTCGACTTTATTTTTTAAGCCGTCTATGTTTAGATGAATTATTGATAAACTTTTAGGCCAATCACTAGTAACCGGAACTCGTTTAATGGTTTCCTCGTTAGTATTGCGCGAATTATCTAGCACTGAAACTTGGTCGGCGAGTATTAAAAAGAATTGTTGCTCTCACTTTCAAAACTATCTTCACTATCACTTACCGGGATTACCGGATGAATTGAGTTACGGGTGCGACTATTGGTGGGTGCTCCCCAACAGATATACAATTTCTTCGATTCTGAATTGAGGTATTATTGTTAGATATCCGCGGTGATCGATTATTATAGTTTTCTTTAGTCTGGAAATTGTTATGTGTTAGAGATGCTGTATATGGTCATTATGTTGTGACGTTTCAGTCCTTACCGAAAAGTGTACGAAGAATAAAGAATTTACATTCTACCCGGTGGTAGCTCTTAGTCGTGAGGAGTGATTCTTTGTGTAGCTCTTATTGGTCCTGTATACCTCTGCCTCAATTAGTCTGACGGTCGGAACTCCGGTTAAATGGCTCGTTTACTGTGGACGTTGTTTGTACAAAATGACGTCGCTCGAACTTCGGTCCCGAAACGAATTTTCAGTCAATGTTCGCTTCGGTCATTGAATTGAAAAGATATGTAATAACACTAGTTTATTGACAGAAATAAATAAGTAATTCAAATGATATAGATAAATAAGTGATTCAATTGACATAAATAGTTAAGTAACTCTAATATAAACGGAACTCGAAATCAAAATCATTCTAGTTTGTTAGCAAAGTAATTAAGAATCTAAGACAGTATACAGAGTAAATTATTTACAAATATTCGCGTTCGCAAATTAAGTCGGAATTCATGCGAAACTTGCGAGACGGGCGTGCTATGAATCCTGTCGCGGCACTCGAGCGAACGGCGGGCACAAGTTTCCTCAGGTTCTCCTGATATATATGAATACACGGGTCAAAGATATGCTTAGAGGTCTGTAGAAACGTGCGTCGCTTTCAGCGGCATACGGAGGTGTAGCTTGTATCGGGCCGGACGGAGGGGAGAGGCTAGCGCGTAACCGCGACCAGAAATGTCAGTCAATAGGCGCTAGCCGCCTCTGTCTAAAATAGCGTTGTTTCTGTAAATCGCAATCCAACTACACATTTACAAACGACAGACTATTTTGTTCGGTGAATGGTCTCAGTTCAGCGTCGACATGCGTCCGCTATTGTTACAACACAACGCACTAGCAGTTACAGAGCAACGTGCTTGCAAACGCGACCCCGCGACGGTCTGGTTTACAATTTCGGCGGCAATAACGCCAGGAACGCTCAGTCATGAGAGATCCCGAGGTTAAAATATTCCGAACTCGATCTATCTTTGTTACAGAGCAACGGAGGCTAGAACGTCGTTCTGGAATCTTTGTAATTAGAACTCCAGCATACGGCGTCTCCCAACGGTTTTGAATGGCAATCAGGCTTTTAATAGATTAACGAGTCCTAAGCAAGTTGCGTCAACCTTGCTGTAAAAATTATTAACAAAATAGCTTTACTTAATAGTAAAGCTTTTACGGTACTTGCACTAGGCAATGTCCCGTACAGAGTCTCACAGGAAGACTGATTTTCGGTTCGTGAAAGTGTCTTGTTTATACTAAAATTAGTTCTTCGTTTGCTATCTCAATGACACGAATAACAACTGCATGTGTTTAAATAATCCGTTTGCGCAACATGGTGCAATACTTCGAAATAATTAGTTATTTACTAATTCATTAATATTTCGATAATCGGAGATCGTTGTTTATATTACTTGCGGTTGATTATCAAAACAATCTTGACTAATTTAGGACGGTAACAGATAATATTTGCATCAGGTTGCGTAATCTTAATTAATTGGTTTATAGCATTTTTACAACAGCTTTTAATTAGCAATTTTTCTATTTTTAATTTAAACTAAGCCGATACACTCGCGCGCAGTATTTGATACTTTCTCAAAGTCTAATTAATTACACTTCCGTATTTATTAATATAGCGAAATTGCGTAGAATTTTTAGGAATTCTATTAGATCGCGTTTCGCGTTATTATGGCGTTTCATAGAAATGCTACAATGTGAATTCGGTGTAAGTTTAATATTAATTAGGCTTTTTTGAATAACATAACGAGTATCAATTTTGAAGTCCACGAGATGTGCATACTGAAGATTTTCGATATCATTTATAGGCAATAATATAACCGAACACAATAATGATTTACCTCGCGTATTGAGATTCATTCCTTTTACGTTGAAATGGCTTTTAGTTAAAAATTTATTTACGTTGAGGAATTGAATTTTTTTTATAATTGTTGATTGTTTGAGCTAACTTATGATTATATGACATAATTAATTTATTTAAAATATTTCGATTGCATACAGCAGGGACACTTATGATTACGATATTAGTTTTTCGGCTAATAGCATACATTTATTTAAGGCGATTTTATTAAAAGGTTTTCCCTTGCCGATGTCCTGATACCTGCTATCGCAAATACACTATCTTTTTTGGAAAAGTTCATAGTCAGTTTATATCTATATCACATATTACGTCCTCGAATGTAGCATTAGGTTTTAAAACAGTTTGCACTTTATATTGCTTTAGATTAATTTTCGACTGTATAAATTTAGAACAGTGTCTTCCGTAATCATCCGCTAAGATTAATACGTTTGACTGTTCCTTTTCATTTGTATTATTAGCGCTGGCAAAATTAGTTTTTACCATATTATTACTAGTTATCTAATTTTGTGATTTATTTAATTCTATTAGGTTTATGGATTTATTTAATTGTTTAGATGTTTGAACTTTGGTTACATATTTTATCTGAATATGTTTAATATCGCTGAGAGTTTGTGAAATTTTTTTGTTTTTCTTTTTTTAATAACTGAATTGTTTTTCTGATATTCTTGATTATGTGCTTTAAATTATTAAAGTATTGTTTCTGATAATAGATCCACTTCTTGTGTTTCTTCCTGTTATTGGACCTATCATAATTTTGTTCTGAAGTATCAGAGCATTTATCGTTAGCACTATTTTTCGATATATAACTGGAATTTAATATAGATTTCAACTTACTGATTAATTCATTTTTCTTTCCTGAACTATCGGTTCCTCTTTTATTGAGTTCACTTCTTAATTCTATCACCTTAAGGTTTTTAATTTTCACATTAACGGACATAATGATAACACTAAACACTATTTAGCTTTCTATATAACAATACTTCCGCACTTATTGAAGGTGTAGTACTGATATAACTTATTGCAAACTATTTATGTTTGAATTTGCGGACCGCGACCATATTTATACCAAGTTATATTAAAATGCATAGCAATTATGGCAAATTTTTATTTTATTACAAAAGAAATCCAGTTTCGGTGCGATTAATTGTACTGAAAATAGCGTAAACGCGTAAAAACAATCTCAGGTACTTGTAATTCAATATATTTAGGTGTAAATTGTATACGTCTGACTTATTCGACCTTGCCGTTGATTTCTACACCAGAATTCCACATGTGGAAGGTGTTTGTGCACATAATCGGAGTGCTGCTAACACTTTATTTTTTAATTATTGAAATTCCATTACGTATTAAATTTGCCACAGTAATATATGAGATAAGAATATTAAAAGTTCTTATATGTTCAAAAATATCTGCTACTATTGTTAATATGCCGACAATACACTGAATCATTCGAAAAGTATTCCCTCTCCTTTTTTGAAAATATGTCCAAACTAAATTAATAACATGAAAATAGAACTTATAAATAAATTTGTTTAAAATAATCTAAATAACATTTGTACATTTTTAATTCCTATTTATTACATGACTACTTTACATAATACAATATTTTGATATATTATTTTAGGTATATTATATATTATATTATTATATTTGTATATATTAATAAAAATAAACTTAACGAAACTATGTGTAAAATTAGAAAATATAAAAATGTTGGTTCTAAATAATAATTTTTCCTTATTTACCATTTTTTAGAAGTATCAAGGTCACCATGTATTCTCAATCTAATAAAAATTAAATGAAAACAATATATCATCCAAACAATTTCATCTCATTGTTGGTTATAAAAGAAATATGGACCATTACGGCAGATCATATTTTTATTAGTGTCAGTTTAAAAAGTGATTGCAAAAGAAATGCACCTTTTTATCAAATTTGTAGGTTTTTTATGATGAACAGTATTTATGGAGTTATAATTGGAAATATCTATGGAACATGCCTCTTATAATTTTCAGGATAAATTTTCAAATTTTAATTATAAATTTATAAGTGCAGTTTACTGCTCTGTTCTCTTGCAAACATGCGTAAGTTATTTCTTAAATGACCAACTTTAAGGTAACATCTTTTGGATCGCACGTTATATATTCTAAAAGCATTTTTTCGCAAGATACCCTTTGTTCAACGGTAAGTATCTAAATTCTGACCGGTAACATTTTTTGGATCGCACGTTATATATACTAAAAGCATTTTTTCGCAAGATACAGTTCGTTCAACGGTAAGTATTTAAATTCTGACCGGTATCAGAAACCAATACGTTTTGGCGATTACTCGATTTTGTATATGACGTCATAACTGACGTCATTACATATACTACAACAAGTATCTAACTGTTGAAATAAAACTGGTCTTGTATTAATGGCGGCAATAGAGTTGCAAACTATCCTAATTAATGTTATATTATAGGTTAGACATCTGAGTTTTTCTAGAATAAACAGAATTATGAATTCATACTGAACTTCCGAGTGGAATATATAAAAGAGCATTACATCTAATAGCATTTTTAATAAATAGAAAACCTGTTGTTACTCCATAATCAAATTTTTTAACTTTACAGTGTCGGCTGTTAACAAATCAATTTATTAACCATTGCATTTTGGTGAGAATAAATTAACCACTAAAAATACCAGGTATCTCGCGAAAAAATGCCTTAAGTGATACTTAAGGTCGATCTTTTCACCTGCTTTTAAATTTATCCTGTCTATAATTTCAATAAAATCATTGTTAGGACAATTATATTTAATGTTATTAAGCAGAAGATAAATTTAATCGAAGGTGAATATATCAGCCCTTAAGTATGTAAAAATATTGGACGTTAATTAAAGCATTTTTACGTATAATAGAATTACCTATAGACACATGTGAAGGTTGGATTTCCATGATTTGAATGTACTTTAAACTGAATATATCCAAATGATATTGGAACACTTCCAATTTCAAAGGATTGCACTGTGGGTCCCCTAATGTCGTATGTAAATTCTCCGAGATTTTCTCCTTCTCGGTCATCTGTATCTTTTAGCCCCTGCAATATACATATATACATATATAATGCGTTTTTTCCTTAAAACCAAGGAATTTTGAAATTAAATAATACAAAGCAATTGTTTCTTGTTGCTTTTTTAATTAAAAATTTATGTATGTTTAATTACAGCTTATTTCATACGTGTCATACATCTAATTGTCTTTTTGACGTACTAACTCGAAGTTATTTTTATATGTTTTATTCCAGTATTTTATACTGATATAGTGGGGTATTAAGGTGTGTTTAAATATTTAAAATCAAGGGAAACACAATTACATAATTTAATTACACAAATTAGTAAAATAGCGACGTTTAAAAAGATAGTAAGATTATTTATGTTGTTTATATTGATTGGGAAAACCCGTGACCCCAGCCAATTTTATAAAAAAGTAATTTCCGAAGAGTGGAAATGGCCCAATAAAGTAACAGAATGGGGTTGAATACAAAAGGGATTATAAAGTGGAAATCTTTATCTTTGGTCTATCCGTTGGCATCAGTTAGCGTTCGTGAATTTGATTTTTCGATAATTGGCGATTGATTAGTTGAACAATTATTGTGCGTAATTGTAAATTAAAGTTATTTAGAGCAAGTATTGACCGTTGTCGGAAGGCCAGACATTAGCGACCGACTTATCCAAATTAATTATTGGCTAAGAAAAATTATAGAGTTGCCATTAATTAGTACTTATACTGCCAGTGCGATGAAGTATACTTTAATAAATACAGTGGCGATCTGTTCAGGACAGCAAAATAAGCTCTCCTGCCCAAAGAATTTCAGAAAATGACTGCTCTTTATAAAACATTAATTTTCAATTAATAATTCGCATGTAACTTAAAAATTCTGTTTTAAATGAATTTTGAAATCTTATAGTATGCTTTGAACGTATGACTAACTTGGAATCGTCGTTCAGCTTCATAGTAAGCAGCGAGAGGGCTTGCGGCCTTCGGAGCATGCCGAGTAGTAATGAGTCACCGCATCTTGCTATATACCAGAATAAGTGTTCTGAAAGCAGATAAATTGCTGCTTTTAAAAAAAAAGCCACCTATGTTTTGACATCATTGCTATATGAACCAAATTTTGATAATTATTTTTAAAACATTTAAGTGACGGTAACAGTGTTTATTTGTGTTGACTTTTATATATTTTTAAACATTTATAATAATTGCGTAAATAGGTAATATTTCAAATTACGTAATACCTACTGATTTTTTTAGATTAGTTTATTTTAAATGGCTAATATTTAACTACTATATAACTAATTATTTATAATTAATACATGTTCCTTTATTTTTGTTTAAAAAGCAAATTTAAAATTATACCTGTACTACCTACAAAATTAATATTTAAAAAATACATATTTAAAATGATGTTTTCTTCCCAGGGAAATAATAAACGCAGTTTTTCACTAAAAATAGCTGCTATCCTAATAGAAAAATCATAGCACCCTACTGGATAAACAGTATTCTGATAACTGGAAGAATTCTAGTTAACTGCAAAGGAGCTAATTATCTACCGCAAATTCGCCTGAAGCATGTAACTTCGAGTCAGTTACGTCACGAAATTTCATTAGATATAAGTCTAAAGTAATAACAAATTTGAAATTCTATAAGTGAATAGTTAAAACAATGCATACTCTATTGAAAAGTGGACAAAAAATGGACCTGCCAGTTGGAAGGACAACAACGGCTTGGTCTTCGCACCTGCTAATTTGAGTGCGAAAATCGAAAAAACTTTGACATGAACTTTGGAAGGGTTAAACTCTAAGTAGCTTTAAGTTTTTATACATCATTTACAACAAGCTAGAAAAGGATACTCGATTCAAAAACTCTTAGAGACATTAAAAAGGTTGCTTTAAAATAAACAATAAAGACGATTTTTACGACTATGTAAAATAATTTTACACTTAAATTTATTTTTTTGTTAAAGCGTGGCAATAATCTTCCGTTGAAAAGGATAAATGTTAAAATTGAGCTTTTCTTTGAATTCTAACTAACCAATGACGGCTCTACTGTTAATTACAGAAAATAATCGATTTTATGTATTTTATACATATGTACGATATATATTTTTAAGTTTTATAATATACATCGCAGGTTTTCTAAAAAAAATTCAGGCAATACCCTGAGAAAATAGAGAAAAAAGTCACATAAAATATCCGAGGTAATGCTAAATAAAGATGAGAATTGATGTAAATTGCATTTATTAGAGCGTTTAACGGAGGGTCACCGAACTCAAATCCTAACACTAAAAATTTGAACTGTAAATATCATAAATTAGATGTAAATTGGGGGAAGTAAACCAGTTTAATTAAAATTGAACTTCCCATTACATTTTGGCAACCGAAGTGGTGCTAATTAAACGTGCCGTTTCAATATGTGGTGAGCTTAAAAATTTGCATTTACGTTTCCTTCAAAGGAAGTGAGGAACATGTCTCCGTGAAATCGTTATCTAGAGGTTTATTTTAAGAGGATGCAATAGTGCTTCAGTGTATTAGTGTAGGTTGTCTGTTGATCAAATTCTTATGTTTTGACTATTTACATAACCATAAAGGTGAAACCAGGCTTTGCCATTGTAAAATATGAAGTCCAAATTGTTATTATTGTCTAAATTGTTAAGAAACCAAACAATTGATGACGTGAATGAATTTTGTAGGAAATAATGCGCAGGTCTTTCTTTCAAATATTTCAGCAGATACCTTAGGACAAATCTATCTGTTGACTCAACCTTCTCAAGGATTTGGGATCGTTTTCCATTGTAATTGACATTTTCTACAACTTCAACTTTTTTAATTCCCAATCCTTGCTTCCTTCCAATACTCCATAATTCTTGAAAATTTATCATAATTCTGCAAGTAATTTAAAAAGCTGTTCCAAATCCACAACATTGGTGAAGCTTAGCAATTTTTACCAAAAATTCTACTGAAGGATTTTTTTGTAATAACTTTTAGTTTTTCAGTTAGTTTTCCCTGCTGCACCAAAAGCTTGGTTATAAGCTCAATTGCCTTTTGTAAAGTAGCTAATTATCTTACAAGATTCATTTCAGTAGTATCCAAATTTTTAATTTTATCAGGTAAGGAAGAGAAGTTACTTCGAATATAAGTTAACTCGTTATAATTTCATAATTGTAATTGATGATGAAGATTCAAACGAATTAACTAGCCCTTTTATTGCTGCAAAGGTATATATAACAACTGTTGTTGAAATCCAAGCTACCCATCTGGTTATAATAGGTTTAGGGGGTAACAAAAGCGGCGCATTCCGCAAAATAAGAAGCGTATTAATTTTTAAAAGTAAGGTCCTAACTTTCGCTAAAATAACTAGAGACTTTATGCAACCCATTTATCAAGTTAGTATTTCACATTTGCACGTAAGTTTGCACTTCTTTATATTATGTATACTTCGATTATAGTTTTCCTAAACTTCACAGTACTTACCCAAATACTAAACTCCTTTGGAGCTGTGTCAATTTCACCAGTTGGAGAAATTTGTTTTGATATATGTTCTAAACTTACTCCATTAATAAATACATTACCCAGTAATTTGACTACAACAGAGCCTGAAGATCCTTTAAATGCCCAACATTCGCCAGGTAACACGTTTGGCTGAAATTAATCATTTTTAATAACTGCATTAATAAATAGGAACTGTCTAAGCTTAGTTTAGATTTAA
>JAHWXV010546985.1:0-10016 GCA_024586415.1 Phrixothrix hirtus | reverse complement strand
CGGCTACTGCCTTAAACAAAAGTAACTTCATCTTCGTGCGTTGGGCACAAAAAAGCTTGTGATTATCTAGGAATAAACTAGAAATCCATTTAAATATATTGTTCAATTCTTGCGTGGCACTACCACGAAAACACTTCGGCGGAAACTTTATCCCGCACATTTGCAACAAAAAAGCTTATTCGCACAAGAAAACAAAATAATTCAACTATATCTCGCAATCTATTCTTTGCGAAGGAAAACAGGAGACCGCCCCTGCCTGGCGTCTCCGCTAAAAAGCCTCGACCCCACCTCACGATCGTTCCTTATCGCACACGTGTCGCTACACACATGCTTTAAAAATCAACTTTTCCATACAAAATTATAGAATAGTATATGGGAACTAAAAACATATACTTAAAAATTTAGCAACAACTAACTTTTGCAAATTCCTTTAAAAATTTTAAATTTACGTTAATTAATTCAAAATAGTTGCTGCACCACTGCAAAATGAACGCAACAATTTATTGAAACAATTGACAAAAAATGCAAATCAATCAAAAGCACGAAAAGTTAAAAAATGGAGTAACATTCGAAAACGTTGTATGACCACCATAATGTATATATTAATTGTGCATCTTCGTTGCATGCTACTAAGATTAAAAAAATGTTGACATATTTGAGCACAAAGCTGTGGTAAAATAAGTCTCACTGGTGTAGAGTTTTGGCATGGTTGATATTCGTTTACAATCGTCTTTGTAACATATCCCATACATGTTCTTTTCAATTTAAATTGGAAGCCTTAGCGGTATTACCAATTGTAGGATTACATTCTTTTTATATCATTTAATACAGTAGCAACTCTATGTTGTCTGATATTATCGTTGAGAAAACAATATGTATTCGCAATAACGGCATAAAATTGTGCCACAAAGTTGTTAATTGCATGATAATTATATTGTTTAGATACGCATCACAGTCAAATTAAAATGAATAATTTATTAAGCCTAGGGAGACTAATGATATGACACACCAAAGCATCGAACTTAAATTAATAAACTTTATATATTTACTCAAGGTAGAAAACAAACCCTTTAATTAACCATGACTGAAGATATTTATTATTTAAATGGCAAATAATTAGAAACTTATGATTATAAGAAACGTTTATTAAAATATTAAAGATTTTAAATATTATTACTAAATTATTATTAATTTAATAGTTCAATACTGACAGTTTCAAAATTTACTTACAAATCGAAACAAATTTTTAAATTAACAGTTAAATGAAATAGGTATCTTAAAATTATAATAGTTAAAGATGCCATTTCTTAGGTAAATACTACCGCTAAATATTTACAATTTTGACAAAGATAAATCAATAAGTATCTTGTATAAATATAAATGAATTTTAATTATTTGTACGGGGGGTTGTTGAATTAGATGTTTATCTAATTTATATATTTTATAACTATACATCGGTTGTTATTTATGTATGTACCAGGGTAGATTCAATATGAATGCAAAGTAACGAATAATTATTTATTAGACAGACACAAACAAATGGTGTATATTTTTCTACGTATTGTCCTTAACCTTAATGTATTTCTACCACAGAATTGGTAATACATGTATTTAGTTGTGATAAAATGTTTTCTTAACGTCGTTATCGGGCTGAAAGCGTTGTTTTCCTAAGTGTTCTTTAAGCGTGTCGAACAATGATAATCACAGAGAGATTGGTTGGGGATATATCGTGGATGTTATATACGTTGCCAGTGCATTTGAGCCACATTACTTGAGTTACGGCAGTAGTGTGGGGTCGCGCGCTGTCGTATAACAACAACACGCTACGGATGGGAAATCTTTGTCGTTTCGACCGATAAACAGTATTGTTTTTCCGTAAAAGCTTTCAGTAATAATATGCATTAATTGTACGTTTTTCGTGCAGTCTATAGGAATGATGCCATGGACACCCCAAAAAAAACGTACATAAAACTTTGGCGATTTCATACCCGCTTTATTTGCTGCAGAAATGTAATGAAGTACCATGTCACATCGCACGTAACCATCCGATCCTGAAATGTATCACCTTACGTAACCTTTAGTGCTCTGCAGTCAACACATGCAGTACCCACCATGCAGCCAGTTTACGAATTTCTAACTGTTCTTGAAGAATACGCTATACGCTGCCATAATCGATCCTCGTTATTGTCACGATTTTGCGCAATTTAATGCGCCGGTCCTGGCTAATCACTTGGAGAATTGCTGGATTTTGTACGGAATTCTTCTTTTACGCGACCGCTGAGTATGCGGTAGATTTGACACATTCTCTTGGTGTTCTCAAAACCGTTTATGCTATCGGTGTACTTGCAAACTACATAACATCTCATTACTGAAGTATATACAAGAATTTTATTATTATGCGCTATGCAACGGAACAAGCACTTGTCGTTCAGTCATTGCGCCAACTATTTCACTGCAACACACAGATCTGTACAAACTTACCCCACGCTTACTAATAGAGCAACCAATTCCCCTCTATGTTTGCATCACGATCTTTAATTGTTTAACGTGTTACCATAGCAACTCGCATCCATATTGTATCTACCCTCACATATTGATAAACTGACCTTTAGTGATTTGGATTCTCAGGGTACCTGTATTCTTCAATGGCGATTTTCTTGAATCAATTTTAATTATGCGAGTTGATTTTTTGTAATTAATCGGCGGGTTAAACGCTGTGATAATGCGACCACTTATAACAGATTATAAATTGAATTATTAAATTATTTTAATACGACGTTGTTACGGCGACACTTCCTTAACAATGAAAAAGACACGATGTCGGATGTATTCAGATGTTCATCATTACTGTCACTAACAACCAATAGAATTTGAATTGTTTGGCCGTTAACTAAAATTCACACGATTAGTTTAATTTTTTCTCCATACCTGACCTTAAATCTTACCTTAGTCTAAGTATTTCTATTTCTAGGATTCAAATATATAAATATAGAGACAGTTTATTACTAAAATTAATATTTTCTAACTTTATGTACATCACGGACCATTCCTTAAATGTGATACTTTAAAGAAACTGCAAGCGTCGTGTGTTACTTTACAATTTTCTTACAATTTTAATTTTTATATGTTATATTGCATTAACTTATATGATGATTTAGATAATTACGAAGTTGTTAATTACAAATAGACTGTTTTAATTAACTACATGTGTTCGTCAGCAATATACGGTCATGTTTTCCTATAGAACGTGAAGATCAATGAGTTTGCGATTCCCAGCACAATCCATATTCGTACATAACGAATACACAAATATTAGCTGTACATGAACGTTTTTGTGGCCATCCATTCTTTTTCCCAATTTACACCCTGGATGTCTAATTTAATCTCATTTTTCAGTTTGTAAGATTAAGAGGAACACACCTCAGAAAATGCCGAAATACCAAATTTATTCGATGTAATCGTCGTTGATCAATTCTTGTACTCGCCTACTTAGGTACGTATTTGTAAAAAATACCTCCCTTTGCACATATAATGTTAGACGTCAATTTTGAGCATCAGTGTTTATTCTTGGCGCACTAGTACGTCAACGTTCTGATACGGTACCTGTTCGCCAAATCTAGAAAAAGGCTGATTTATATTACGAACAGGTATATTAAAATATTGGCAACCGCGTGTGTGCGACATGTAACATTGCAATTACTCTATTTACTTGTTTTGGAGTTAACTTACGATGTAGCATAGTGCATTTGACTACTATATTTTATGGATTATATCAAAATTATAAGAATGAGTTCACATAACAATGTGATCGTGACATATCAAATCGAAACGTCGCACTCCTTGTTTCATTAGTTTTAAATTATACAGATAATTAGCAAGATGAGAACGCATGACTTTTCTATCATAAGCATACTGCATATTGCATATAAAACATGCACAGAAATTTGGCAAACATTGAAAGGCGTGCGATTAAATGAAGAGAATAACAAAAGAGGGGCAAGTGAGCACATAACAATACTGGTAATATATAAATATTTATATAATAAATCCCAGCTCATAAGCGAACTATTTGGATTTTCTAAATCTTATTTTCCTATCCACATTGAGTCTCAAACTAGAGATTTCTCGCTTTTAATATTCGAGTACGGATGCACTGCTGAAAACTTAGCTACAAGAACCCAGGCAATTACAACCACAATGCAATTAGGTTATGCTTTATTTATAAGCATTTAAAGACATTTATTGTGGAAAATGTTCCATAAAACTTTTAGCCTGCCTAGCTTGTCATGAGAGGCGATTGGTTTCCAAACAAACGCAAGCTGTTTATTTAATTTACGTAGTCACTGTGTAATATGCCATATAAGCTAAAAAAACTTTATGTATTTGAATCGCATTTCGATTATGAGATTATTTTTAACGTTCCTGAAACTTAATTGTCTGAGCTAGGTCTGTATTATATTGAATTTAAAGCGCAACTAACTAGTATCTTTTAATTGGTTAATCATCAAGCCCCAATTTAAAGTAACAGGTAGGAAATGAAAAACTTTAATTTTTCACGATTTTCGCGTTTCTTGTGTACTTTGAATGTTAATTAATAATTGTAAGTAAAATTTTCCCAGCTTATTGACGGAAAGTGGGTGTATAATTGGAGTAGCCAGTTTACTGACCGAATGTCTTGGTGTTAGGTTATACACTTGCCTAAAATCTTTACGTATCACGTGACACTTGCATCTCTTTTAAATGAATTGAACTTTGTTTTCATGTTTTAGGATATAATTAAGATTTTAATAAATATTTCTTTTCAATGGATTCAATAAGTAGAAAATCTGTTCTTTTATTAACAATAATACATATTATAATTAAATAATAATTTTATTAATGTATATTATGTATATTAACAGTAGATTATAATGACCTTCTCCACCGTGGTGTATATGCAGTTTATCCACTATTAACACTTTTGTTGATATTAAAGTAAAAAATTTAATAAATCCCTGAACATGGAGTTGCCTGAATTTTAAATTAAAAAAAAGTATGTGGCTATTCTTTTGTTTTATAGTTGACAGTTTTACTAATTTACATTATTTATGTAATAAATATTTACTTTGAATTAATAATAGTTACACTAATAATAATGCTTAGTGAAGACATAGATTGTACACCTCTCGACATAAGTACATTTTTTTACAAAACTTGGTATTTGATTGAAGTTAAAGTTCTATTGATAGGCTTCATTATTAACCTTGGTCAATAATGACCTACTTCTCACAATAAATATCGGTAAATAATAGTAACTTTTGAATCTAGTAGTGGATAAAGGTAGTTTATACTTTTGCGATTAACCAAGCTCACTAAAGATCAAAGGTACAAGATTTGATCATTTCAATCCTGGTTTGATATTGACACAATAGATGCGCTATTTTTATTTGATTATGATAAAAATTCTCAAGGGAGTTTTTTTGGTGAATATTGAATACTTAATTTTCGTATAAACCGTGTTTTACTCCAGGTTATGAAGAAATAGTATTTTATTTCATACTAAAGGCAAATAAGTATTTCTATATGAACAAAATAGTAATTATCGTCAAGCTCCTTAACATCTGTAGGACAGGTTGTCACATGTCAAAACGTATTTACGTCACGTAGAATGTAACAGCGGGTGAGCAAAGGCTAATCCAGGTAGGACAGTGAAGTCAGGCGTAAGTGAATGATAGCTAGCGTTCGAACATCTTGTAGAATAAGACACCCTATTCCGAGATATATAGCTGCTAGGAATTTTGACGCGCCCTCTATATAAGATAGTAAATATCCTTACATGAAGCGGAACAGGTGTTCTCCAGGTAGAGTTACAGCTTTGAGTGTTAAATAAAATAATATGAACAATATAGGTATAATTGACAACTCAATAAATTGGTTAACTTCCCCTGAATTATGAGTGATTCGTTAATTTTGCATTAGTGAAGTTACTGATCATCAGATTCGAAGAACTAGGCGCAAATTACATCGTATACAAGCTTGAATGGCAAATATCAGACAAGTACTCATAAAAATTTAGATAATCTAAGTTAAAGAATTTGAATTTAAAATCAAATCCGTTTACAATTGGAAAGCTACCCATATATCACGAGTTTATGAATTTAATTTTTGTTAAAGTTTAAAACACTGAATTTCAAGAAAAGTACAACAATGATGTGCTACGTATATTGGTAAAATATTCTTAAACATAACATACACACAAAAGGCATGTAAATAAAACAATTATTTCTACAAAATATATAATAGTAAACGATATTTTACCAAACGTGCACGAATCTCTGCGCGGGACACGTCATTAAATTTATTCACGCGTTATTATGACACATTCCTACATAGATTAAATTATAGTAAGCAGTCAAAATGATGAGGAACCGCTTTATGTTATGGTAAAATATAATTAAAATTCGGCAAACTAAAAGTACTTACAATTAATCCAACAAATAATTATTCAAAAAGTTAATTTTAGAGACATACTCGTCACATTCGAGTTTTATCAAAAACATTTTAAAATTAACATACAAAAGAAAGTTACTGCATACTTCATTAAATACGCAAATTAAACTAGCAAAGTAATGACGTTTAAAATTATATTAAATATGCAAAACATCCGAATTTTATTTATAGAAATTAAACGATCGGTAGGGTTTATTTCAACAAAACAATTTGTTCTGTACGAAACAGCGATAGCCTAACGTTAAAACGTGGGCTCCTAGTTTTAAAAGGTTATAGGTCAGAACATAGATAAGATGCACGCGATTGTTCACTTTTCCAATATCTGAACCCAGCTAGGTGAAGATCCACAGTTTATCTAACCCACTATCAGAACGGATAGATAGGTTGTTCCACCAAATGACTCAACCAACAAACGTAAGGAGATCTGCCCAATAATTTCTAGTACCAGATATGAAAATGCACTACATATTTAATTTATTATTAATATGCTGTAACTTAGGGAGCGAACTCATTAAATCGTTGTTAACATTTCAAGTGATATGACTCATTTTATTTCTCCTTAATACGAAACGAATCTCGGGCTTCCTCATGTAAAGCTATCTTATTTCTTTGAGAGAGTTCCGTACCTCCTTTAACATATTAAACATAAGCAAGCTATGCGAGCTTGGTCATGTTCATACCTAACCATATGTATCCAAGTTCCGAGAATTCCTTAACCAGCATGCACGAGAACTAGTTTATAAAATTAAATAAATTTAGTTAGCCTGAATTTTAATTCATTCTAACGCGGTGGCGTACATAAACCTAATATTTCTTCACAATAAAAGGGATTGTTGACAAGTTTATAAGTTAAAGCCTTGAATATATACATCATAGGAAACCTCGTTTAGTACTGTGCGCTATTTCTGTGTCGCCTAAAGTGCATCAAATAAAAGCGCCTCCTTGATCAATTATGAACACTTACCTTGTCAATCTCATTTAATTTTCTGCACATTTAAAGTTTTAAATTTAAATAAGTAGTGCTATAAAAGTTGTTAGTAAAGACACATGTTTAAGGTTAAAGGCACGAAAAAACCAGTTCATTGCATTCTTGTAATCATCTAATTGTAATATGTATATCTTTATCGTAAACTTTTAAACACGCATTTGTTAGCTAGATATAGAATGCATCGTGTTTCTATTATAAGGAATGAGGTTTCTTCAGATATGTATAATCAATGATTATACTATAAGTAAAGCAAGTGAAATATGCATTTTTCTAAAATATTGCAAACAGATTTTGGAAAAATCGCATGTCTAATAATATATAAACCAACATTTTAAACGTACAAATTAAAATATAAATACATAAAAACTTGCAAAGCTTTTGAATATGTAATAATGATATTCTGCTTACCGCAGTATAAATGTAATTATTATACTTGTGTTATTGTGTATTGCTTAGTTCTGCAGCCCACCATTACATAATCTAATTAATGCATTCAATTTTCAATAATGGACTAAATAATGGAATTTCTCATGGACTCATTAATTTAAAAGCTTTTAGTATAGTGTACTTATATTAATCCTTCTAAAAACAATGTCAGTTTGTATGTATACACTATTTCAATTACATTTTTAAAATACCTTTGTCAAACGTTTTGCACAGAGTTACTGGTAATTATTCTAAATACAGTTATAATGACAGCAATTAGAACACTCTTCGTATATAAAATATTTTCAAAGAGCCATTTTCTTTCTCAATATAATCATTACTTGATGTCACCTCCAATATAATGATTATTGTATTCGTCCGCCGAATATATTGTAACGAAACTAGTTAATTGTTTTACAATGTTTATTTATTTTCACTAAAATTATAATTAACTATATACACTAATATATTTAAATATTTATTTCACAATCCACAAACATCAAACATTTATATTCTATTTATGTATATTTATATTTATATCAGTAATGCACAGTAAAAGATTCTAACAAAAACTAAACTAGGAAAATTTAATCTGCTGCTTATACATAAAAGATATATTCTAGAACAATACTCTAGAACATTTCCCGAATATTGCTCACAATAATGATTTAATAAATTGTAATGCTATGACTCATTGCTGACCTAATTGAATTGACAGGTATAAATTACTGCAATGAGTCATTTGGGGATTATATCATCTATTTTATTCTAGAAAAAGGTATTGGGTATTTCTAGAACCTTCCATCGAATTTATATTGTTTCTAATTTTCGTTACACTGCCCCCTCCTTAAGACTGTTACATCTCGTAACAGTGCCCTTGGACTTTGCACTTGCGATGGTTCTATCTTCGTAGGAAAATGTCAAAATCTACACTGCAATCCATACTTGTAGGCCCATTTGTTGAAGAAATGGCAGTCCACAGATTTTGTCGCTGATGAATTCCATTTGGATTCCAACTACACACCAGAATCTTGACACTGGTACCACGAAACACTACCTCCAGCATGTTAGGTACCACGCGCCAATTAAGCTGATCTAGCCGAGCTGGCATCGGCACAAATATGTTTCTTTAAATCCCATAACCCCTTCCTTTGATGAGATAATGCTTTTGTCACAAAGTAGTAAATACTTCGCTTACCTTGGCGGTGACGGTGTAGTAGGTGACATGCCTTTCCAATTTCTGGCTCTTGTTGAAGTATTTCTTCTACACCACCACATCTATTCTTAAACTCAACTACGATGCCACGGGACATTCGGACGTCTTTAGCGACACAGTGAGCCAAAAGGTACTCCTCTGATACATCAAACAGATTTCTGTAATCCTCAGTTGTAACCCCAAATCTAGCTTTGTGGTGTCCCGAATACGTTCTCATAAAGTCAGTAAATGATTGTTCACTATTTTTGACTCCTAGTTCTTCCACTCCGAAATGGTTCGCCCTTTGCACACATTTTTACTGTCCCGGTTCTGCGTTCCTCCCAGCGTATGGAGCTAACCGGTTCATGTGAACCACTTTGGACTTTCCTCTGGACAATTTCATAATTCGGTAGATTACATCGTTGATCATTTTTACCACTATATACGGAACTTCCCAAGATCTTTGCAATTTGGGAGATAGGCCTCGTCGTCGCTGAGGTTGGTACAACCAGACTAGATCATTGGGTTGAAATCCTACCGTTTTGGAACTTACATCATATTGGACTTTCATTCGATCGCTGGCGATCTGGATGTTATCACGAACTTCCTCATGAATAAAATTTAGTTCCTTTCGTAGGCTTTCAGCATACGCATTTCCAGCGATCTCCTCCTCTCCAGGCATACTATCAAACTCCAAATCACACAGTAGTCTTACTTTATGTCCAAACAACACTCTAGCTGGGGTCTCTCCTGTCGTTTCGTATACGGCTGATCGATATGTCATCAGAAACAGATGCAAGTACTGGTCCCAATCTCTTTGATGATCCGAGACAACTTTCGACAAATATTTTCCCATTTACGATTCATGCGTTCTACGATTCTATTTAACTGTGGGTGAAGAGCGGTTGTTCTGATTTT
>JAHWXV010546969.1:0-10461 GCA_024586415.1 Phrixothrix hirtus | reverse complement strand
AGAAAAGCAATTTACCATCTCTTTTAACAAATTAATTAGCAAGTTCATCGGAAGGAATTCAAAGTCGAAAATATATCAAAACTTTGAATAAAATAAGCGGCCAATTTTTACCAACACCAATTATCGGATGGGCCCTAGCGCATCCCCACATGCACCTTCGCTTTGTTTTTAAATAATATAAGATGCCGTAACTGCAGTATCCAATTTTTCCTTTTTACATCTTTTGCTAGAAGCTACAAAGAGCAATATAAAGGGATGTCCTGAAACATGACTAACTATATCTAAATATAGCAACAAAAATATGCAACTTGGGGTCCGCTTGGACCCCATCCGGTGCTAGGAAGGTTAATAAGACGGTTTAGCACACCTTTCCCAGAAGACTGGCCACTGGGCATTTGTTTCAGGAGTTGAACGCATATAACACATCCTACAAAATTTATTTTTAACTATGGTAAAAATTACCGCAAGCTTTAATTTGGTCTAATATTTCAACGAAATGTCTAACAAGGGAATGCTATATTTGTAAGTACAATTGTCTGTAAAAATAAACAAGATCCTTAATATTTAATAGCAATTAGAATTGTATATGCGTTGATCGTGACTTACTGTCCCTTGTCTGCGGAAGGAGCTAGTACTATATTAATAACTTAATTACTCTTAGTGCTCGGTGAAATAGTTTATATAATTTATTAATATACAGCAATGCAAAGAATTTTAGAACCTATCCAATTTTTTAACCTGTATTACCTATGTATAAAATTTATTTACTCCAGGCAGTAATTCACTTGTAATTTCATTACATTGCCTACTTTGTATTTTATTTCTCCCTTATTCCTTTTGCACCATAAAATTTATTGTCTTTGTTTTACACTCATATAGACCATTCATGATCCATTAATCTAGAAATGTCACTCATAGCAAATACAACGAGTATTATGGAATAACACAAACCTGGGTTTTTAGAGTGAACAAAATAAACTGTTTATTTTAGTGGTTTTTCAGATTTTTTAATTTTCCGACTTTACTTATTTTGTGATGTAAATTAACTATACATGTTGTATAATATCCTTTCAATCAGAATACTAAATTCTTTATTAAACGAATACACAAAATTTCAAGGATTCCAAAGTAGCTATTGTAATAAATATATATCATAATGCATTTAAAATTATACTAACACGCGACACTAATCATTATGTTAATCTTGATATATATGTACCAGTGATTGTTATCTTAAAACTTTAATTTAGGAACTTGAACTTATACGTTCGAAACTAACTCAGCAATATGTTTATTGATAATGTAAAGTTAATCGATAATATTAGAATTGCCAATAGTCATTATTTATTCATAATATGATCTGTTATGAAAATCTAGTTTTATATAAATTAGAAAATAACAATACTAAATTATTTAAGTATCTTAATATAGATTTTAAAACTACTAATAACCCACAAAATCAATCTAGAATAACCCGTTGCTCTTGCATACATCTATTTATTGCAGGCATTCATTACAATCTATAATTAAATTGTAATCACGTGTGAATAAAATGAATTACAATTTACGTATAAATAAATGAATATATAAAATTATCTAGTTACATGTCTTTTAAGTGGATGTCCATAGAAAATTATTTTTAATTTGAAATCTGTTCATACTGTATAGCTTGAAACAGTAAAAATACAATGTATTTCAACCACAAAATCAACATTTTAAATATTAAAGGAGATTGAAAAGAGGAATACCAATTAGAATACATCTAAAAAACGTTTCTATTCAAAAGGTTGCGTTTCATGGATAATTTAACTTTCAACAATTTGTAAATCGACAAACCTTTGAAATTTTTTCTCAAGCTGAATAACCGCAAAGAATGCTGAAACCTTTTTGAACGTAAAAATTTGTTTTAATACTACCATGTTGCAAGTCAATTTTACATAATTTTTAAACGTGTATTATAAAGTAGATACTATAAAAACGGTTTCGTATAATTTAAATTGTTTATACAAGTAGCAATTTAATTTTGAAATATTTTTCAACTTTTTATTTTTTTAAATGATCAAAGTAAATTTTTGGGACAACAGGTGCAACATTTATTTATGGAAACTCTTACAGTAAATAAGTGATTATTATTTTAAGGTCTACAGTAGAATTCTTCTGACTGCATTCTATTAATAATCCTGCAAGTCACAGATAAAAAACAAATTGCTTTAATTTAACAATGAGTAAATAACAGCAATGCCAACTATGTAAGTGTAACCTTTTGTAAAAACGATATTAAGCAGGAATGCAAATATTTAAAATGACAAAATGCCAAATACGTCTAAATGCAACGGAGAGAGCTTTGGTCATGAGGTGGGAAGGTTGAAACTATTAGAAATAGTAAAAGTTGTTTCTCATTATCAAATTTCAGTAAAAAATTATAAGTGATGCTGAGATATTCAGTGTTAATGTTGTAATTAATAATACTATCTATTTTAATGATTTGGTACATTTTGGCGAAATTAAGGTTTGCTTACTCACCATCACTATCGGCAATGTTAATATTGGTAAAATTAGGGAGTGTTTGGCTAAAGCTGTATTTTTCATATTCCTTCTAATATTATTTAAGTGTTCACGTTTGGTTTCTTTCACTATTGATCTATTCGGCATACAAATGGACATTTATAATTTAAAAATTCTATTTTACGAATTAATCCTAATTTATACTCATCAGGTGTTTTACCTTTTAATTTGGAAAACAGACTTTTAATGGATTTAATCTTCAATGCAACCATTCTGACTACCAATTGTTACAACCTTACTTACTTTGTGAGCGATATGGTTAATATACATAATTTTTCTGTAATGAATCCTGTCATTTTTAGCCCTGTCTTGACGGTTGATGTACTGAACATAAACTTATTCGCAATAGTCTTTGGATAACGCTTAATAACCAGCGATTCGTTCTAATTTAACAAGACTTTGTTGTAGCAGAAACGGATTACAAGTTTTATTTATTTTATTTTATAAATCCAGCATGGTGCTGCTTTCATGACTGATCGGATAATGTGACCAAAAGTTCTAGTATCTAGCGGATCATGTGGGTTTTTGGTACCAGTTTAATATAATTTGATTTTGACGTTTGGACTTAGTTAGTGTGCCTAAAGAAGGAATAAAGCGATTGTTTTCAAGTTCGCTGGTAAATTTTATTGCTTGGTGATAACTATTCTTTAAAATTCCATGATGTTTTATAATTTTATGTTAGAACGTTAGAAAATAAAAAGACAACGAACTAGGGAAACGTTTAACTTATTAAAGCAGCTAGAATTAATATTCGTATATAGGAAACATTCATAGAACCCAATTCCATAACAGTATCTTGATCCGTTTCGGAAATCTATATAAATAATCATCTTCAGTTGACTTACTTTAGGAGATTGTACAGTGAGTATTTTTAATAATGAAGTATTTAGGTTATTGAAATTGTAAAACTTATAAATTTTGCCACTTCATAGATATAAGGATTTATAAAACTAACTTCATTTCCAATTTGTACTGAGATGTTTAATATTTACACTATACAGATGTAATTTGTAAATACACATTTCCTATATTTGTATGTAATTAGTTTATTTTTATTTAACTTTTTACTATTATTCTTCCTAGCATCTCAAAGCTTTCATTATATAACGTCATAAATTAATAAATTTATATTAAAGGTTTATATCAGCACTGGATATCAAGTACAAAACAATACTGTGTATAATAAAAACAGTCACTCAGTTTTCATTATTTGCTTAACTGTTATTGCCTGTAGTATAGAAAATCGTATTTTGCGTAACGTCAGTCACTAGTGAAACGTGTTTGTTTTGGTAACTAAATCTATTACTTTGCAGAATAAATTAACTTTAAATTTATGTTCATTTACCTTGACACTGTAGTTCAACATTTTCCTAATTCATTTGTGTTTTATACCAACTATGTTTTTAAAAAGGCCAACTTGATAGAAACATAATGTTAAATACTTTTTGGCAGTGAACAATAATGAGATTGAATTAAAGTACATCCGTAAGGACCTAACGTGCAGCCTTCTGAACAACAAAAATTTGTTGGTCACCAGAGCATTCCTTTGGAAAATTATTTCATAAGGAATCTTAAGGATCAGAAACTTGCAAGTTGCGATCGTCAAATAGGAAACATTGCACGGAAGCATTAAATAACATAAACTTGGATGAAGATGAGTAGTGCTCTTTGAGAACTATTTATAAAGTTTACAAGATCGAGAACAAAATGCGAGCAATCCCTTAAACATTAAAAGTATCGTATTATTATGACCATCGTAGATATTTGAATGTGACTACAGCTGTACAATCTTTTAATAATTTTAAATAAATGTTTAAAATATATAATTTCTACTCTCACCTAACAGCTATGTACTGTAATATAATTGTTAGATATTCGGTAGGTTTTGAATAAAGTCAACACTGTGTTACGGATATTTATTACGTTGACTAAGAAAATAGAATGTATTTTTATACTTTACAATGCATTCCAATTATATGTATTGTAGCAAAATTAGAAACCATAAAAGCTCAAGGGAAGCTTTTGGAACAATCCAGAAGGTTCCTTGAAAATAAGATAGATGATGTAATCACAAATTACTCATTGCGGTAACCGATATCTGTCAATTAAATTTCAGCTCAGCAATGAGTCCTGCAATTGCAATTTATTGTGACTAATTTTATTCTTTACCAATCTGGAGTTTTCTTTCTATATAAATAGCATATTAAATTCCTTTAGTTTGGTTTTAAATATAATATTGCCCTACTACTTGCTGATATACATAAATAGAAATATAAATGTTTATTGTTAGTGTATTGTGAAATAAATAATTAAATAAATAGTTATATAATTAATCCTGATCTTTGTGAATATAAATAAGGACTTTAAAACATAGTTTCGTTAGATTGATGTCGGGTATCGGGTTTGTTATTAAAAATATAAACTCACAGGCTATTAGTGATTAAAAACTCGCATTATTTGTCTTTGTTTGGTAGTTACAAGAAGGAGAGAAAAATAAAATATTGAGCCGTTGACGAAAATGTTGCAAAAGATGCAGAATAAAATAGAATCAAATCAATATAAATTGCAAGAGGAAATGCTATCGTCTAATGCTAGCCAAAAATGAAATTAAGTCAGATCAAAATGCTTTATGATAATCAAAATAAACTACAAGAGGAATTTAATTTAACTCAAAATAAATTAACAGAGCAAATAGAGGATTATACTAACGAGATGGCAACAAAATACAAGGAAATAACTAAGAAGTGTGATGAATTACATCAAAAGTTTATTATCCGTACTGTAACTAAAGAAGCCAGCATGCCTAAGAAGGAAGTGGCTTGTATTTCTCATGAACAACAAGCAGAAGTGAATGTGCAACAAGCTAAACACTTGATAGTTATTAAAAATGGCATGCCTACTGCTGTAAGACGCACTAAATCACCCATGTAAGATGGGAAGACATGTTGGGCCAATTACCATAAACAATTCGTTGCTGCCGCAACATCAAATGGATGAGAAGTTGAAGAAAATGCAACTGTTTTAATAGTGACTCTACGTGACGATGCTTTAGACATTTTGCAAACAGTATCAGATGATTTGCAATATAACGTTAATTCCCTTGATTCATGATTGGAAACGCGATATGGCGATTAACGTCTGCAACAGGTCTACTGTGCCCAGTTAAGGAACCGAGTGCAGAAAGTTGGAGACAACACCCAAGAATTCGAAGCTGAAATTGCACGGCTAACGAGATTAACATTTCCAATGGCTTCAGAAAGTTTTATAAAATAAATTAAGGTGCATGCATTTATGGATGGTATCTGAGATTGTGAAACACAACAGGCACTTAGGTTTGCACGTACGCGTGACCTTGCTAGTGAATTCGCTCTTGCACTGGTATTTAAAGCTGAATAATGGGATAATGCCTATGTTAACAATTATAACTGTTAAAGGTATCCCTTATAAAGTAAATCCAACTTCTACAGAAATTACAGTTTGACAAAGAATAAATACAATAACTATGATTAATAGGTCCTTTTTCGGAGGCACTTATATCTATGTGGTTGTGTGCACATATGTGAACGCGCGCGCGCGTGCGAGATTTTATGCCGGTGTGCCTGTGCAGTTGTATCTGTATGTGTGCATATCTGTGCATGCATACGTATGAGTATATGCGTGAGCGTATGTGTGTGGGACTATTTAAGTGCGCGCGTGCGTACACATGTATGTGCGTGGGTGCGCGTTTACATGTGTTTGTGTGTGTTGTGTGTGTGTGTCGTTGTGTGTACTTGTGTGCACATGTGTGTGCGTTCCATCATTTATAAATGTAAGATCGTTACTTTATTTGCTTGAAAATATTTAAATTTGCACAGATTTGTACACTAATGTTAAATTTTTATAAAATACTACCTATCCATAAAGTTTGTTCCTTGCAAGTATTGTTTTTGACTTACTAATTAATGTTGGAGATTTACAGTGATACGAATTTTTAGATTACGCTTTTACGTGTTCAGTCGTACCTAAAGTAAACTATTTTACCGAAATATTGACATCTGATAAATTTATCTTAGAAAAATGAACTTACATTCCATCGATAACAACTCTCCAAGATTGCAGGTAGCAGTATCACATTACGCCAACTGTAAATTTATTTTCTAAGGCATGCAATAGTTTAGGCAAACAACTACCTAGGAAACTTAAGTCTCGTTATTCCTTCATCAGCGCTCATTGAAAATTGTATTACTGTTTTATTTTGGAACCAGCCATAGCAATTTCAAATTTTAACTCACCATGCCCCACGTGATCCATTTACAGCGCTCTGCATTTCAAACTTCATCTAATTTTGCCAACAATAACCGCATTTTTGTATGAGATCTTATGAAAAGCAGTTTTTTTAAATATTTTAAAACAAAAGCTGTATAAAGGAATCATCAGTCAAATTACTTTGTAGCTAATGAACTTTGTAGCACTCTAACCTTGTAATTCCGCTGCATGTTGTAACTCCACCATATATTTCCGTTATACTTATTTCTCTAAGGTTTCTTTTTATCATTAAGTTTCGTGTAACGAACAAAGCTAATTATAAAACATAATAAAAGGCCAGAGTTGTCATTTCGGCAAACTAGATGGTTTAGGTCAAATTAAACAGACAGAGAAGTTGTAGGTTAATATGCAATAACGTAATGTTATTTTTTCTGCTTTTAGTGGTTGCGCAGATGCTAATTAGTCGATATAATCGTTAGCTATCTTATTTATTGAAAGTAAATTTTGGCAAGTTCTTATTGAACTAAAGCGACAGATGAGACAAAAAGGTCTCTGCTCAAAATTTTCTATAAACCAGCTACATCAGCGCAAAATTAGAACAATGATTTCCTGTTAATATAAATGCCTTTTATTAAATAACTCTCGTAATAATTTATAATTCTAACTTGAAGTAGCCAAATGAACAATATACAATTGAATGTGTCGCTAATTAAAAATCCGGCAATATTAAAAATTACTTCTAACAAATTAAAATATATATATATTTGAAGTAATACTAATTACAACTATTATGCAATCATCAAAAATGGAAATAAACATTAGCTTAGCATAAATATGTGTACTCGCTAAAGCATTTTGACGCGTACAAAAGGCTTCGTGTAAAAGTCTTATAAAATGTAGTGGTATAATCTATGCGCGGGAATGTTTTGTATTTGTTAAAATTTTATACCCAAGCACTTCTATTTGAGAAACCGTTTCTTCTACGTAGAAATGCTCCATTGACTACATAGTTTAACCCATTAATACCAACAATTTAATTAAAAAGGGTATTAAGTTATTCGTTAATTGTGAGGTACTATTACAACGTTTTTAGACAAAAAAGTATTATTTTGTAAATTAACGTAAATATACGGCTGTACTTGTTTGAATAGATTGGGCACAGCTAGTTACGGTTGCTGTAAATTTTCTCAAAGCAATTCCTTTCAATGCACATTGTCACAAGGCACACTTTACACTGCCATCTTACTTGCGCATGGCATCTAGTATATTTCAACTTGTCAGGAAGCGTTTTAGTATAATACCTAGTGTGGTCATGGGTGTTATTTATCGACACTAAGCCTTTATTTCTGGATTTACTATTCCGTTTGTTTAACGATTTCAAATAATTCCTAGTAATATCATCAATGAACAAAATAGTATCCATTTGATCAGATTTACAATTTGTAATTAAATATAACCTTCATGCATACACCATGGCAATTTTGAACATATAAATAGCAAGTATCTAGTAACATTTTTCCCGAATTGCTATTCAATAATTGCAAACACCTTGGTCGCCACGGTCTACATCACCTATTCTTTCATTGTAGGTTTTGAATAAATTTGATTGACGTACATTCGCGTTCTCCATTTTAGCTTTATATCACTTTTCATCTTTAGGAATGGAACAATTTTGTCATAATTTGTTGCAAAGGCACAAATATTATTAGATAAGAATTTCATTATTTAGATCAAAACACTGCCATGTGTTTATCATTTGCTACATTCATTTAACAGAATTTTAAAGGACATTTCTCTGTTACGTTCTAACATAAGGTTCCAGTTACCGCACAGTTTCTTTGTTTCAATGCGTTTAATAATGGCAAACTAGTAAAAAAGTTGTCAAAGAATATGATTAGATCCATTTTCATATTATAACAATTATATAACCACTCTTGTACCTAAAAGTTGATTGCTTTCACCATCACTACTGTATTCGCCGTAATAAATTTCAAATGCATTTCTGATTAGAACTTCCATCACGGTCTGATTTTACATAAGCAATCAGTATTAGCGTTAGTGTTATCGTTTAGAGGTAAATATTTTTTCATTCCAAGGTATCTAGTCTTGTTATGCATTTTGGTACAACATCAACGTGAAGTTCATCAATAAATCAATAAAGTCACTCTAGGTAGTTTATGATATCCTGTTAGGAAGAGATTCCTGAAAAAGCATTACTTCTTCTATAGTTATTGTAATTGCAGTATTGTTTCTTTGTTGAGCATGCAGCATTGTACGCTCCATTATATATTGGAAAATGTTATTGTCTACATGTTTTTCAAATATTCGTATTGGTGTAAGACTCTTTAGTTCGGCAATGACAATTTCGACCTTCCGTGTGCATAATTTGACAGCTCTTGTCTGCTGCTTCAAGAAGGCATCCTTCTTTACCGACCTGGCTGCGGACATCAAACCGTGTTATTTTTCCTCTTTGTCGCTTGTCTCTTACTACATAATTTAATCTATTTAACAAGAATTTCCTCGTCATTACTGTCTCCTCATTCAGATTTAATACGTGAATGAATTTTATATGGTAATCCTAAGGATTTCGAAAAGTATTAGGGACGTGATTGGGAAACAAATCACGCACCAAATCATCATCCAATTCTTCATCATCAGCTAAGCAAACAAGCTAAGGTGGCATAACAAGAACTTACATATTGTCATTGGAACAAGGAAGCAATAAAATCGGTTACGAACGCTAAGTTGTTGATTGTTTATGTCACTAAAATGTAGGTGTTATTATTTCAAGATCAATTGCAATTTTTATCTGAAATAGGACACGAAATAAAATTTTTGTAAGATACGACAGCATACAATACATGTGTATAGTGTGCCCCATGCATTATAGCATAATATTTTACTAATTTTTGCAAATTCTGACTTAAAATAAACAAGTAAACACGAGTAACTTACTTTTGCTAGTCTATTATTAGCAATATCTGTATATAGAACAAATTTTAAGTGTCTAACTATGAAGCTATAAGCATAAATGAGAAATACCAATTTGTAAATGTGATTTACTATTGCATACTATGTGCAGATAAAAAAGTACTGTGTACAACATGATCTTAAAAACAACACAAACTATCCCAAAATGTTGTGGTGAAATCTTGTGAAGTTTAAAATTCACACTCTTAATGAACCGACATATATTTCTATCTTGTTCCAACCTAACGTAATTAGCGATTATATTATAAATTCTCCTATGGCTGCTGCAATCAGTTTTAAATAATACTGCATCAGTAAAAGATTTTACTTGTAAAGTTGCTACGGAAACTAAATGCTACATCTGATTTGCTGCAACTGGTCAATATGATAAACAACTGCTTTGAAAATAAAGATCTTGTAATGAGAATATTCTGCGATTTGAGTAATGCATTCGACTATATCTCACATCAACAAATTGGCATATTATGGCTTTGATATTAAAAGCCAGCTCATTCTCTCTTCGTATTTATCTAATAGACGGCAAGCTGTTACCTCTGGTTCTGCTAGCTCTACAAAGATGGAAATTATAAGAAGTGTATAACAAGGGTTGATTCTTGAGCATCTAGTGTTTTTAATATGTATATATATATATATATATATATATATATATATATATATATC
>JAHWXV010546925.1:0-10340 GCA_024586415.1 Phrixothrix hirtus | reverse complement strand
TTGTAGCACAGCAAATAGTCAATATTATTTATATTAATAAAGAAAAGTACTAAGAATTTATGAATCTAGATTCTACAAACCTTGGTAGTTGCAGCCTAATTTCTGCTTTCATTTTAAACAGTTGAAGTGTGCTAAAAGTCATTAACAATAATAATTATATCATAATTATATACTGGCTTCTGTTTGGGTCAAATTTAAATAGTTTGTTTGAAATGTAATTAAATTTATTGCAATTGTTTATATTTATTTCAAAATTATAAAAAAGGTTATGTAGAGGATTTAAACACTAATTATATAAAACAGATATTATACATGACTAAAGTTATACTGATTGTATTATTTATTATTCCTTTTTTTTTTCCTTTTCTTATTTTATTTTATCCCACTTGGGATTTAAGAGATGAGTGGTTATCGGCTTGAGAAATCTTCATATGCAGATTTGTAGGAGGCAAACCTAGCACCATGATATAAGGTCTCGACCACATGAGCTTAGCCGTGGGCATTTCTGCAAACCCTACCAACACCAAAAGGGTCAAGAAGTGTTTAATTTATTTATGATATAATTTACCCATAATAGTTCTTACAAAGATGCTTTACCATCGGCTGTCAGAAAATGATATTGCACATTGCTAGATGGTCTGAAGATTCTGCAGATAATTTTCAATTTCAAATTATAGAAAATATAGGATAAATAAAAAAAAATGTATGAATTATGTTTTAATATCTATCCCCAGAACCTTAGAATTGATCAAAGCCAAAAAATAAATATGCAAATGAAAATTTCACAATAGTGGTTGCAAACTAATTTAGATTAGACAAAATTTTTATAGGCACAACTTATGATGCAATTTGATGTTTCGTTTAAATTGTTGCATTTAATAAAAATATGTACACTACACAAATTGTAATAATGACCACAAATGCTATTGCAATTGCATCTGACTCAATCTAGGTTACATTTTAAAAAGATTAATTCTGTCACTGTCAGTGCTGGTAAGGAATGCAAACTGGTATAGGCAGTGCATTCTTCATCTTTTAATTTTAAGGAAATTATATACTGTAGCATGCAAATACCATGAAGAACATATACTAGGCCCAAAAGCAAGTCAAAAAGTCTTTGTGGATATGGGTCTGCAAATTAACCATTTTTGAGATAAGAACTTTTTGAAAGTTAAGAAAGGATTTGACACACTTGTGTAACATGCTCCTTGCTACAGAAATATTAATTCAAGAACATGTTACTAACACAAGAACTCTTTGTATTTAAATAATTTAATTATTAGTGAATTAGGATATAACAAATTCAAAGGATATGTTATTTTTAAATTTATTATGTTGACGGTTTATACTTGGAGGGGGGCACAGATTGTTGATCGTGAGTGTGTATTTTCTTGTTTTAATGAGTTGCAAATAATGGTGTGAATTTGATATAGAAGAGGAAAACAGGTATTAAGCTTGCGAAGCTAGTCTTGTTTTGCTTACTGAATTGAAGGGATGTGTATTTACGCTGTCTACTTGGCAAATAATTCTGGGATAGTGTGGATGCACTTCTAGGAATTTGTAAGCCAACATGCTCATCACATTTTTTTTTCTTTCTAATTTGATTTAAAATTCAAAATTTAGAATTTATAACAGAAAAGGTCAAATATGGGAGAAGGAAAAGCAGTGTAGTTACAATTTGCACATTGGAAGGAACCCAATTATTAACTAACAATTAAGGAGTGTCATGAAAACTTTGGTTGATGAGCTCATTTAATTTAATATTGAATTTGATATATTGTAGATGAATTCGTTAAAAGAAATACTAATATTTAAAAAGGTATATCTAAGTTATAGCTGGTTGATAGCATAGAGTTATAGCAGGTTGATAACATAGTCCTATAGGAACAGGCTTGAACATTTGACCTTAAGATGTTGATGCTGCAGAAAATAAAGCATATAACCTGTTTCTCTGCTTTGCTTTCTCCAAATGCAAAAAGGCATTAACTATCTAATTTAATTGTTACAATGAACTAAGAATTCAGTCATTAAGTTTGAATTAAATTTACTCTATGTAGCAATTTTATTGGTAACTCTGTCCACAAGCAAACTACAACATTATCTAATTGACTTTCAAATTTTTTGATACAAAATTGGGATGCTACTTTATTCAAATACCATTTGACTTAGAAATTCATAATCCTGTAACAAATTCTTATTTACTGAGATTGGAGTAATTTAATTATTAAATAGAAGCAGTCATTATTTATTCAGCTAAATAATTGTTTTAACTTTGAAATTACATCTGATGTTAAATCTACCAGTTGGAAACTATAAATTGACTCATGGTACCTTGTATCTAAATTCAAGATCTCATGTACTATGATTATTAGTTAATTTACCTATTAATTCTCTAGCAAAATTTGAATTTTGTAAAGGAACAGTTTAACGACACTTATCATCGGATGTTGATACAGACGCTGTGGTTGGTGATTTGCCCTGCTTTCGATGTAAGCCATTAACCATCCAATTTCATCGTAACATATGAGTTTCATTATCTAATTAACTCTTTATACTTTGTTAGAACTGAACCTAAATTGAACTGTGATAACTTGTTAAATTTTATGATTGTTTTCATTATACAAATTGTTACAACATTGTGTCTTATTTATTCATACATACAAGCAATATTATTTACAGTGTGACCAGCTTACCTGTTATGTCTACATAACAGATAATTTAAATACTAATGCCTTATTAAAGTGCCCTTGTATAACAGACCTGACTTGTCACATTCAGATAATATAAAGGCCTCGATCCTAGAGATGTGCTCTCAAGTTAGCCAGAGTACAGAATTCTTTTGTTTTTTTTATGTAACAGATTGGGGATAATTGCAGCATTTGCATAATTTTTGAAGTGAAATCTCTAGTAATAATAAGCATTTTTAAGTAAGTGATTTGGAAAGGGTGGTTTTCAAGAGGGTGAGAGTTATCTCACTTATAACTTTTATTTAGTTTTTTAGAAAAGATGTAGATTCTTTTTTTGAGAAAATATAGATCCTGTTTTTAAATGGAATGAGGACATCAAACATGTTTATGATAATCATGTACACTAGTGCTAAATACTAAAAACTACAAAAAAGATATCGCTCCTATCTCAAAATAGTTTGATTTGCAGGCCCATGCCCATTAAAGTTTTTGACCTATTTGTAGTCCTAATATAAGCCTTTATAATAAATTCTATTATATATAATACCCTGTATATGTCAATGTGTACTATATAACTATCATTCTGTTTCAGATCTGTTAACATCGACAATCACTTAAGTAGCATTTACAAACTGCTACCCATTCATTCATCGCCACTTTCACCTTGTCTTTAATGTATATAGATATGTTTATGTAATATGTTTATTATTTTTATAAAATAGATGACTTAATTCATGTATTACATCTTGTTCAACTATGTAGTTTATATCTTCTTACATTTGTAAGTTTATATTCTTCATGTTGTGATATAATTTCATTTTATACTTCTTTGTATTTTAAGATATGTAAATAATAAAAAGAACAATTTTTATATTTGAAATAGTGAAAAATTTCATCCGAATTTACATTATGCCAGGGACAATCTGTGACCTTCGAGAACTTTACTTTTATCTCATAATATTGTTGTAATCATAAATTTACTTGCGCTGGTTATTTAAAGATGTTACAAATTTCCAGTAAATGATTATACGATAGTCTAAAAAATATTTTATCACAAAGAACATGGTAAACATGTATCTAATGATAGTGTATATAAATTTTAATGGTCTTTCTGGTTCAATGGTATGCTCTAGTTGAAGTTAAATTCATCAAGAGGTAACAATCATTAACCTGAAATCCAAATCAAATATTTGTCCAGAAATGGTTCCATCAAAATCATTGGTTAACACAGTCAAAATAGGTTTTAAGCCTTTTCTACATAACTTCCAAAAAGGCAATTTTGCATCGGTTACTTAGCAGGGGGGATGAATTTTTCTAGAATAGAAGGGTATCTGTGGCAAACCATCTTAAAAGAGCTACAGTAAATAATCAAATAGTGATATATGCTTTAAAGAATCAACCACGATTGATGACTAAAACTCATATAAGAATTGCTAAAGGCTTAATATAGGAGGCCGTAAATTATATTTGAAGATATATCCCAGTGATGATCATTTAATATAAAGTCTTACAGAGCCCAACGATGCCACTGGATTAGATAAGCTCAGGCTGACATCGATCACTAATAAAATTATTACTAGCAATTACTGGTACACAATGTACTTACTTACCTTACTGGTCACATCAGTCACTAATAAAATTATTATCAGCGATTACTGGTATACAGTGTACTTACCTTACTAACTGTCTAAAATAAAACAATATGTCTGACCTGGGTCTATTTACTGAAATAAAAAGCATTTTTCAAAATAAACATCAATAATAAATTTAAAGATACAAAGCAACATTAGGTTATAGTCAAATCAGGTTTTTGTTTATTTATAATGGGATCTTTCACATAAAGCTATTTTGAAAATTATGCTAATTCATTTGTATGAAATTAAAAGCAATTCTGGTACCCAAATATTGTTATGCTAATTTTGGTTACACATATGTATAGATAACTGATTTAATAGGCAATAGTAATAAATTAATAGCATACATGTGTTATCAAAAGTTTGATCTAGTTACTCTAAAAAATTGGATTACACACTATAGTTTAATGTATATTTAAGGTTTACACATAATATAACATTTACTTTAGTCTACTGTTTGTGAAAATTGTAATCGTTATCCTAATTTATAAACAAATATTTAGGTTCAATGATCCGTGTATGTTGTTATTTTCAAAATAGGTTTTAAGTTCTTTGTGGTTTTTTCTCACAACTATCAGATAGTTTTTTGATGGCAACTAGCGGAGGTCTGGATTCTTTTAGACTATATTTTTCTCTGTGAAAACCACCTTGAAAGAGCTAAAATAAATAGTCAAATTAGATGTGTATGTGGGCACCACTATCTTTAAGAAAATTAACTGTACTTAGTCTAATAAAGCTAGAAATGACAAAGCAGTATAAATGTATATTCGTATGAATAAGTAATTATATTTACAATTATAAACAATTAAACAATTGCAGGGTTAATAATAATAACAGGATATTCATTCATCATTTGGTGCAAGAGTAAGGAAAAAACCCTCGAATAAATAACCTTACTAGATGAAATCATAAGTCTTTCAAATTATGTAACAAATTAATGGACTCTGGTATAAAGTTATGGATACCAATAAATCTGTAATCAAACTTAGTAAAAGGGCAATCATTTACCCTTTTTTCAATCACATTCTGGACTAGGTACTGCATTCCAGCGATATAACATAGAATTAACCTGGGCATGACCTGTTCTAATGCCATTTAATTTACACGAAATTTTTCTTGGTAAATCAAATCCAGGTGCAATTTTACTAGGGTCTTCTATTAATTTTTGGTTAAATACATCAGGAGAAGACCATTCTTGTTTCCGAGACTTGTTTTTTGAAATATCTTCTAATAAGAAGATTTTTCACACCAAATCAAACGAAATAAGATATCTATTTTGTGACTTGATATATTTATCCCATTCTTTTTTCATAGCAGCCTATCATCGAATATGTGGAGGAACAATGTTGGACAGAACTGGCAACCAAGGAGTAGGTATTGATCTAAATGTTCCAGAAATAATCCTCAAGGTTGTATTTAACTGATCCTACATGAGCTGAATTTATCCATACTGGGCAGCAATATGCTGCAGTAGAAAAAACTAATGTTAAACTAGCAGTACATAGTGTTTCTACATTCCCTCCCCAGCTTGATCCAGGTAATTTTTGTATTATATTATTGTGTTTTCAATTTTTATTTTAATTTCTCAATATGTTGATTATATGTCAACGAAGAATCCAAAGTAACACCAAGATATGTTGGATTGAATTTATGCTCTATTAAATTATTATTCATTTGGATTTTTAAGATACGACTCTTTTAATGATTGTTTAAATGAAAACAAGTAACTACAGTTTTTTTGGTACTAGGGCAAAGAAGCCATTTCTTGAAATATCCACATAGAACTTTCAAATCTTCGTTAAGTTCCATTTCAATATCAATGAAATTTAGTTTTTGTGCGGATAAAGCTGTCATCTGCATAAATGAATTTACTCCCTTTTGTTGCAGGTATATCACTTATGTGCAAATTGAAAAGGATTGGCACCAACACAGAACGTTGTGGGAGACCATTGTTTAATTTTCTGAACTTACTGCTTTTATCTCCCACAAATACTTTAAACCAGAGGTTCCCAATCTTTTTCGGTTTGCGACTCCCTAAATAATCGGATTTTTTCCGCGGCGCCCTTAATACACGCAGTAGCCGTTTCAAAAGATGCGGATTGGAAAGAAAACAATATTTTGCGGCGCCCTTATGACGGCACCGCGGTGCCCTGGGGATATTGTATTGTAAAGTTTATGAATTAGGCCATCCTTGCAAACAGTATCATAGGCAGCAGCTAAATCAACAAAAGCGACTCAAGTTTTTAACTTTCTCTCAAAGCCTGCTTGTATATGACTTATCAATGCTGAAAATTGATTACAGCAATTTCTTAAATTGCGAAAACCAGCTTGTTCTACAAGTAATAATTTTTCAATGACTGGGAATATTCTATTGTATAAAAGTCGTTGTAGAAGTTTATAGGTAACAGATAGAAGACTAATTGGTCTATAACTGGCTGAATCATCTTCTATTTTACCAGGCTTTAAGATTGCAATTATTTTTGCAGTGATGACTAATAATCGCGTAAGAATTGCTAAAGACAAACAGAGAAGATTGACCAAACTTGAAGATGTCGCTTATTGATGATTGCTTAAAATGAAGTCTTTCAAAGTATAACGATGTAACTGGTAATGTAATCTCAGACAACATTGGCAATGATCATTAAATAAGGTTACTACCAAAGATAACAATGTACAAGCCATGTTTTTTTAAGTAATTACCGTTTTGAAATTCTGCCACCGTGAGCGCTGTGGCAGCTTCCCAAGCTTGCGCGCTGTGTATCTATATCTGTTGACAAGCAAATTATGATAGGATTTAAAACCTAATTTATTTCGAATTTTATAAAATTAATTAGGGTAAAATTGGGATAGTTGCCTCAAAGTTATAGACGTCCTATTAGTTTAAATTTCGCGACAGTGAAGGAATTTCAACATCAACACTTAGTTACATGACGTTCTGCAGTCACACACTTCATATAGCATGAGTTGTGGGATAGATGCTTTGTGTTAAGTAATTTATAATGAAAAGTAGGTAAGTATACTTTAAAGTCCTTGTAAAGTTGTATCTGGCATGCTAATAAATAACGTTTTACATAGAATTTGTCATATATAAGATTAACATTTTAAATAGCAATAACAAAGTACAATGTAAACTAACCTCTAAAAGCGTTATTTCGATTTTTGCATAGGAGATGTTTTAATTATAAGGTGGGGCATCTATCCTAACAAAAAAGGATAGTTGCCCGATTAATCATGTTGGATATATGACCGCAATGCATTTCTTTTTAAATCAGTAACTATGGTATAGAATTGATCGTATTTGCAGAAAATACCAAAGGAAAGTCAATGTTAAATCAAGGGCTTTTTTGTCCGACGAAGATTTAATTTTTGCCATAAGAAACATCAAAAATGGAGAAATGGGCAGCAATGAAGCAAGCAAAGCTTTTAATATTCTTTCCCGAACATTCAGGAGGAGATTAAAATCTGGAAACACGAAGAAGCTAACATTAGGTAAAAATCCAGCATTACGATTTGAAAATGAAGGGCGTCTCGTAGCTTATATCAAAAAATTAGAGAAAGCAAGTTCTGCTCCTAGCTGGTGGTCAGCAAGAAAACTTGCTTATGAGTTTGCTAATAAACTTGGCCTAGGAAAGGCATTTTCTTCAAAAACTGATCGAAAGGGCGTTGCAGGTCATTACTGATTATATTCTTTCCTTGAAAGGAATAATGTTAGGCAAGGCGAAGATTTGTCCTTAGCCCATTTAAAGGGAATGTGCCGCGAAGAAGTAAATTCATTTTTCAATCTTTTAGAAGAGGTTTTAGATGAAAATGATTTGAAGGATAAATTCAGCCGAATTTATAACATGGATGAGAGTGGCATTCAATTAAACAATAAACCTGGCAAAGTAATAGTACAAAAGGAAACAAAGATGTTCACGACCTTACGTCTATTGAAAAAGGAGAACACATAACAATTAACAATTTTTTACCACCCGTTTTAATTTTAAAAGGAACTAGAAAAAATCTCGATCATTTAGAGGGTTTACCAGCAGGAGCTGATATCTACATAAATAAAAAAGTCCATACATTATTTCAGAATTATTTATGAATTGGTTGACTGAGTATTTTATGCCGCGTAAGGAGGACGGAAAAGTATTGTTACTCTTGGATGGACATGCATCACAAACAACTTCTATAGAAATGCTAAATTATGCCGAAAAACATGACACCATAATAGTATGTTTATCTAGTCATACGATACAGGTATTGCAGCCCCTAGATAGGTCATTTTTAAAACCCTTGAATTATTTTAAACAAGAAACAGAGTCCTGGATACTCACTCACGAGAACAGAAGAATTGGTGCTTTAATTAGTCGTGCTTGGAAAAAGGCTGCTACTTCTAGCAATGGTGCATCACGGTTTGAGGCCACTGGTATATGCCCATTTAAGAGAGATATAAATAATTCCAGATCATTTTTTTCAAATATCAGACCACTTTATGAACCTGTAAATAAGAAATTGCCAATCTGAAAATCAAAATGACCCTTATATTTCTAAAATACCGGACAACCAAAATGAAATACGCTCTTCTATTACAGAGGAACATACTCGAACAAGTTTATCTGACCATCAAACACAAATTCTAAATACTGATATTTTGTGTAAAGATTTTCCTAACACAAATAGTACAAGTAATAGATATTCTATGCCCTTCCAATTCTGGATATTAACAACTTAACTGTAGATTTCTTTGCTAATGACAATAATTGAAAAATTTGCTAAACAACCAACACTTTCAAAATTTTTGAACGACATAGCTCTCCTATTCCTATTATATCTTTAACAAAAACTAGCAGCCATTCTAATAAAATCTGTAAAACAGAAGAAACAAAATAGTAATTATAATATTTCACAAAGGAAAATATCTGCAATTAACATCCAGAAGGGCTGCAATTGTATCGAATGTCTTGAAGATTATTATAAAACAAAAGATACGGTGGACTGGATTGAATGTATTCATTGTAAAAACTGGCTGCATCAGTCGTGCACTATGTATGGTAGTAGATGCAATGATTGTGGGAAAATTTTTAAGAGAAAGGAAATGTGTAAAAGAAAGTTTTGAAGTGGGAATGTATTTTAAGCTTAAGAAAATCGTTACTTTATTTTGTTTAAACAATTAATAATTGTTTTTAATTTCTTTTGTCATACATAAGTATTTTTAGATTAAAAATTTTTTTAATTTAATTATCTTCTAGGAATTAGACTAGGTCTTGTTACTTTAATTTTTTTATTTTTTGTAAAAAGGTAATACTTCAAAATTAAAAGTTTTTCTAAATTATTGATTTTTATTTACTTTATATTGTCTGACTCGTTAACACTGACATTGATTTCATTTTTGTGAAGGTAAATAAACTTGGGGCAAGTATGCCTTAATAAAGACATGTATCCTCTAAGGTGTGGGGGATAGTGTTGACATATTATAACGTGATATTTGTTATTTTATTAACATTAATCGATATGTGTGTAAAACATATTAATTTACAATGAAGTTTTTGGAATCCTTTTATCTATACAATAATTTAATGAAATTCTATTAGCGGAATTGCTTAAGTGGGGCATGTATCCCAACTTTACCCTAATAACTTTCGAAGAATAGAATAATGAGCGGCTTTTCATTCTCGGCATAAAAACATGTTTGCATTATTCCGTTTTCAACGGGTTCTGACATGCATAAAACTAATGACGTCACAGAGCTGTAACAATAAGACGGGGCACAGTGAGATCCGGTTTCAGTTATTCGCGCAATCCTCAAACAATCGAATCTTTCTATTTATCGTGATTTCTTCAAAGTGTTAAATCTCTCTAAACAATGGCTACATCATCAAAACAAATCGGCGATAAAATCTATGTAAATTTATTATAAGATGTGAAAAATATATCTACTAAAGTCTATTCAGTTTCAAGATACACCGATGAAAATGCGTGATCAGATCGTGCCGATCACGTGTTCTTGTATTTCAAACACGGTTAGACGACTTTT
>JAHWXV010546858.1:0-15716 GCA_024586415.1 Phrixothrix hirtus | reverse complement strand
ACTCTGTCAATTTCTAAGCCGCCACGGATTTTACAATACAAAATGCCAAATGTTACGAATATGGCAATAACTTATTACACTAGCGACATCTAGTGGTCATTTGTAACAACATAAAAGGCAACCCTCGTAATAACAGAAATTATTCAGCGACGGTAAACAAATGTGTATGGACACGCCAAACGAATATGTCAGGTGCATTAAAGAAATATGAATAAACACTTACAAGAAAGCATTTCCTTCTTGTCAATGATTTATTAATGACCCAAAACGGGCGGAAACCGCAGGGAGATTCAATTTCCTTGAATCCTGTCAAGTTAACAATCCCAATTATATTGGAACTTCTACCTCAGTAGCTTGCGCAAAAAGACAGATACTTTAGATTTTTGACGTAGACAATGTTTCAAATAGCTAAAAAGGAAAACGCTTCCGACTAAAATAACTAACCAACTTTTCATGTTACTTTTACATTTTTAACTTGCGACGAAACTGCCCGTGTTTTACACTTGCGATCCGCTGCTATGATCCCTAATTAAAGTCTACAATCCGTCTTTCTCAATGAATTGAAGGTTATCCCTCTTTTAATATCATCTCATTCGTCTACGAGGGGCCGGTGTTTTTGTTATCTAGACGTTATTCCCATAGCAACCCAATTATTTATTAATCTGTATATAAATACTATACTGTGCACTAATTCCTTATAGACCCTTTTCTATTATTCCTAAGCGGATCATGACTTTTATTTGACTCTTGCATGTACGTGCCTTCACTCAAGGCTAGAACACTTAAATAAACAACTGCTAATCTCAACAAACTTATACACGAACCATTCTTCTGTTTGAATTTTTATGAATACCATGATTGATACATTTAATATGATTTTATATTATCATTCAGTAAAAACACTATAGGAGGTGTGTTGCACTAGTTTACTAAGTTAGCTTACTTATGCTTTGAAAAATTAAATTTTATATAGTTTAAATTCATCCTTGCCCTAGTAAAACTTATTTTTATGAATTACGTACACGGTGGCGTATAAACAATTCATAGTGACCTATGCCCTGGTACAATATAAGAATAAGAGTTATTACAGTTTGCACATTTGTATTTCCTTAACTTTAGATTTATTTGCAGGCTAATATGAATGTGACGTAAGTATTTTTAAGATCCCCTTTTCCATTTTTCTTTGATTTAGGAAACGGTTTCCCGAGTTGGTACTTACGACTTCTATTTATTTAAATATGTAAATTCTAACATTAAAAATTTCTAAGAAAATATATCTGGTTTATTGTTACTTAATTATTATATTTTCTCTTGCTGATTATATTAGTTAAACCTGTAAATTACAGGTAACTTAAGTAACTGTAATATACGTTGTAACTGACATAATGACTGAGCGGAGCATAATTTGAGGAAATTAAACTTTAATTTAAGTTTTCCCTATATCAATGGTATGAACAAATAAATTAGACAGAAAATCGCATAACCATTAGTTGAAGAATGCGTGTTATAAAGTAATTAGAAGAATATTTAAGTATGAATAATTATGCACACCTTTATCACATTATATAATAACACGCTTATACGACTTGGTGGTATTTTTCATTATTAATGCCGACACTATTAAATTTTAATGAAATATTTGTAAATAAATGTACTGCAAATAATTTATATTTATTATGACATATAATTAACAGAGGAGAGATGCAGCAATAACGGTTTTAACCTAACTAGCCACCATTATTTTAATTCTCATATAATGTATGCTGCATGTAAATATGTATATGCTTTGAATTGAATTTTATTTCTCAGATCATTATATTTGAAATTTAAAATAAATATTTCAAAACTTCTTTAAGTTTATGTTTGTTAATGCTTAATATATCTGTGCCGCTATACGAGGTGTTTCAGATAATATGACATTCCTTTTAAGGGATGAAGGCAGGCCCTATGGATCCCCAATAAGCGTAAAATTAAAACAAATACGAATACTAAAAATTCCGTTTTTTTTAATAATGACGAGTCGCTATGCACATGCCTTCAAATATACAAATATCATCGAGTAAGTGTTTCTTACAAAATAAAAATTTCCGTAGTAGAGCAGAATTGTACGGGTTTACTTTAACTTTTGAAACAGACGTATAAAAACAATACTGTAAAATGATACTCCCTTTGTAAGTGTTAGTGACCCATATCCTGATAAACGAAATTATGCCAATTTTTACGTCAGTTCTAGATGCGTTTCGTTGTATAACTAGTGTTTTAATAATAAAAACTAAATCGCAAATTATGCCCATTTACACCGTGTTTAACTGATTGGTGATTTTATGTTAATAAAATTGTGCACAGGTCTGTAATGATGAACTACTTACAGAGGTATGATTCAATAAATATGGATTTAAAAACTGTAAAATGAAAAATTAGATTAAGCGAAATAAATTTGTAAGCGAATTAACATACTTTAGCATTTCTAATTCGAAGGCAATTTCACAAAATGATACTAAAGAAATTGGTAATAATGTAGCTGAAATTTTTAATACAATCTAATTGGATATTTATGTAATTAATTATGTATCCGAAGAAAATGTTAGGGAAAACTGCTTTGAAAGTTTTAAAACGTAAGGTAATTAATTACTTTAAGCCTGATTAATAAAATTCTTTTAAAGACATCAACAATTACAATATTATTCTAACATTTTTTAAAATTGCGATTTAAACAGCATATAAGACAATGTTTGATCATTCTAAGTCAAATTGGGCAAATTATTGTGCGATTCCTCTGAATACTGCTACAAAACGTGTCAAAGTGTTTAATATTTTTATTTTAAGTGTAGGATGATGTCACAAATGAAAATCTATTTTTAGGTGTAAAATAAAAAAATTTCAATAAATAATTGCTGAAGCTGTCTTTAGTTTAAACTCTATTTTTATTATTATGTTATTAATAAATAACTTCTTCAAAATTGTTAAAAAGATTGTATACATTATTTCTAAATTGTTTCAATTGTGTGAAATGGCAATCCCCTTATCCTGTTATTTATTGCAGTAAACAAATCGCAATGTGCCTGCTACAGATGTACAAGTGTATGTTACTGTAAATTGATACTGTTAGTTAGGTCAGTTATATTTTTTTTATGATATAACAGTTTTAGTCTGAATGCAGCCATAGGCGGCTCGTTGTATATAATTAGAAAGAAAGGACGTTTTTGTATTAGTTTTGCTTTTAATTTTACGTTTATTGGGCTGTCTGTAGAGTCTACTTAAAGCACATAAAAGGAATGACATATTATCGGAAACACCCTGTATTTTATGTCTTAGTATAGCATAATAAAAGATATTAACGAAGAGTACGAATTTCGGGTTACAAGTTTTTAGGAACTAATAAAAAATCAAATATTTATTGATTTCCAAAATATTTTCTTTTATGGTTTACGCTCATTCTACAAAACCTATTCTTAAAACAGTTACTCCGCTGTTCCTTTGCTACTTTAAAAATTAAGTTTAGTACAATTCTACAACATTAATTGGCTACGAAAAGGTAATTATATTCATTTCACTCTTAATTGATAGAAGGAATAAAAAATCTAAAGGTTTCAGAAATATACAGGGACGATTCATTGATGCATCTAGAAACGCATCCATTTAAGGAGTCGTAATGCGGAAGCATTGTTATGATAAAAGACAATTTTTACATTTGGCGCTTTTCTCTTACCAATCAAACAAACCGTAGAATATCAATCGTCGGGTGTTTTTGCAGTCGCCGTTCAGACTACTTTTAGCAATAGTATGACGTAAACGTGTCAAACAGCAACCAGCAACATTTAGGCTTAATGTTTGTAAATAGGCTGTTGAACCTGGTGTAGTTCTTCAACCTTCTAATGTTTGATCTTCAACAGTAATTGCGTTGAAAGGCTGATTTTAGGTGCCTCTCGAAGACAAGCAAACCTAAAAGAAAGAATGTGCGTTGGAGTAACAATTCTCTGTCCCTTTATACACATCCGTAAAACATCCCCAACTTGTTCTCAGCCTCAAAAACTATTTTATTTATAATAATAATAATTTATAATTGGGGATGTGCTAATCATCAAGACGTTAATCAAGTGATCAGCGTGATTGAAATTAAACTGCAATGAACCATTTAACAGAATGTTTATTAAAAACAAAAAACTTAACTTTTATATAATTCTATAACCTAGATCTAATAGTTTTGCTGCGTTCAGTTCTTTCCCTATGGTTACCAATAAATTTCATACCTGCTTTTAATTTTTATGCTTATTATAAACCAAAGTTAAATTTTAGCTTAAACAAATGTCAGAATTTTTTTCTATTCTTATCTCTAATTTTTTCATCTTACTTTTTTGCATTACGCAGATTTTTGTGAATTTCTTAAATAATTTATTATTGTTGCAATTTGCTGTCTTACTGATTTTGTGCGCCAGCAAATTCCGTAACCTTGTATTTCACATGATTAAACATTTATTCTGTGCTAACGTTAATATAGATTTTTCATGCAGCAATTTAACCTACACTGTTTCTATTTGAAATACTTTTAAATAATCCTAATTTTAATTTCGAATTTACTGATATTTTCTTATTATTTTAAAGTATTTCAGACATGCTGCCATCTTCTCAAATTAGACTTAATTTATAAGTTGGCATGGTGTTTACTTTGTTATTTGATTTGTCTATTGTTGTCCACTTCTGTTTTGTGTGCTGCTTGTTGTTGCTCCCAACGATGTCATCTCGAATTGGTCTGCTGCTGACTTCCTTTTCTTTTTCCATGTGTTATATCTCCATGTCTCCACTTTCGATGCGATTATAAATACAGTGTGTAGTATACAGCAGTAAGTCCACCGATTGCCGCTGCATGCTTGTGAATTTTATCTTATCGTTGGTTGTTCCACATCTGTCATTTCTTGTTGTTTACTATTCGCATCCAGAAATTGTAATTTGCTTATCGAATTTACTTCAAACAACTTGGTCAGCTTTCATTCGTATTTATTTACCAAGTTCAAGTTTACTAGCCTGCATATGCCGCAACAACCTTGATATTTATTTGCTGCATTGCTTTAATAATTGTTGATTTGTATTGTATGGCACAGTTTTATTTTATTTTTATAAGTCCTGTAATATTTAGTGTTACATCTTGCCGACTTCCGGAACAGATCACATCTACCCTTACACTGTTTGGTGCTATAAACAGACATGTATTATCTCCATACTATTTATTCCATATCAACTGCGTTATTCTTATTTGATTCATTCTAGATTCTGGCTCTTCTTTTCTGTAAAATATATGAACTATCTCACAGTTTGGATTGTCCTCCATATTGATTATTGCTTCCGGTGTACATAAAAGCTTTGTATCTGCTATTTTCACCTTACTGTCCATTTTATCCCATTCGACCTTGTAATATTCTCGCAAATCATAATTCACTGCTACAACTTTCTCCTTTATCTCCATATACGAAAAACTTCTATCTGTATTCCGAAACGGTATCGCTGTTATCGCAAGTACATCATACTCTTTGATCTTGGCAATGACAAAATATCCATTTACTATTAGTTCATCCGCCGTTTTATTCACTTTTAGTCTTTTATTGGTTTTGGTAATATTTCTATGTTTGTCGGTAACTTGGCATTAGCTTCTTCTATCGTTTTGTGCAATTTTTTTGGTATTGTTATATTGTATGTGCTTCCATGTCCTAACTTAATACTCGAAATGCTTCTATAATTTTCATTTACGTCTCTCAAATAGTTGCTTGATACTTGATACGTTTCTAACATATTTATGCTCAACTTGATTTCATCAGCTTCTTTATACCATTTTCCTATCCCATCTACCGCTTCTATTATTTCATTGACATTGACTCTAAACAGCCTTAGTTTCTCTTCTATTTCCATTATACTTTTCTCCATATTCTGAATACTTCAAATCATAACGTTGGATTGCTGATTAGCTCTCTTTGCCATTTCTTGTTGGTTGTAGTTTAGCTTTTGAATATCCTTATATACTTCCTCATTTACTCCAAAAACTAATGTTAAAAAGTTTTATAACAGTCCTCAAATCTGCCTTTTTCTTCAATTCTTAATAACCCTTCTATCGTCCAATGTAATTTTGCAATTACAAGCGATTTATTAATGCTTGGAAATGTGTTTCTTCATCTAACTCTTTTCTTTTCCTGCATAATTGTCTTATTTCCTGCGCTACCTTGCTTCCTTGTCTGAAATCACTTCCTATCTGTCCTTTCGAACATTTTATTTGTATTCTTAATTCTCCTCTCTCAATTATTGCATCGCCTAATTTTTCCAAATAATACCCTGGCTCTGGATTTTAACTAAGAGCTTACTTAATCCTCCTTGTGTTAACATGAATAGGCATATTATCGTTAGCGTCGTTTTCTTATTCCTCTTTTACTCCTTTTCTCCTCGTATTTTTTCTTGTTTCCCCTCCATTATATGGCAATAATACAAGTTTCATTATTGGTCTTATATATATTTTCCCTTTTGTTGTCACTGATGCTACTCTTGTTACTTCATTTTCATCTAAAAGAACTTCCTTCACTCTTCCTAATGGCCATTGTGTCGGTGATACGTTATCTTCTTTCACTAATATTAAGTCCCACTTTTAAATTTTGTTTTGTATTTTTTCATTTTCTCTTTGTTGAGTATTACGTAAATGATTCTTGGACCACATTTTCCAAAATTTTCTCTTTCTTTTTTCCAACTCTCTCCATCTTATTGGTGACTTACTATCAAACTGTGTTGTTATTGGATCTGGGGTTTGACTATTGCTCTTCCAATCAAAACATGCTCCGGTGTTAGTGCTGTTTCATCATTTATGTCTTCACTCATTGCCCATAATGGTTTCGAATTCAAACATGCTTCAATATTTTGTGTTAGTGTACTTAATTCTTCATACGTGAGTATCGTATCTCCAATTATTTTCTTCAGGTACTGTTTCACTAACTTCACTCCTGCTTTTCATAATCCTCAAAATTGTGGTGCTGATGGTGGAATGAAATACCACTTCTTTTCTTTTGTTGGCAATAACTCCTGTACCTTTTTATCTTTCACTGCTCTTCGTATTTCTTCTTAAAACTTCCTACTTGCTCCCACAAATGTTGTCTCATTATCGCTGTACATGTGTGAACATCTTCCTCTTCTCGCGATCAATCCCTGGTACGTCGCTAAAAATGCTTCCGCTGTCATGTCACTCACAAACTCTATGTGCAATGCTTTCGTTGGCATGCATAAGAAAAGTACTATATATCCTTTATACAACTTGACTCCTTTCCCTTTTGTTGCTTTTATGTAAAGTGGTCCGGCATAATCAAGTCCTTTGTGTGTGAATGATAATGACTCGTTACCCTTGTTTTTTACATATGCTATGATATTTTGCACTCCTCCATGTAACAATCTTTCATGCGCATCTCTGATTATCATTTCTGACAAATGACTTTCTTTTGGCAACACACTAGGGTGCTTCTAGTTATAACTTAATTTTGAATTCTCCAATCTTCCTTCTATCCTTATTATTCCTTCCCCATCTATGAATGGATTTAGTGCTGCTAACTTGTTGTGTTTACTTACTTCTTCTCCTTTGCTTATTTTTTCATTTTCTTCCCTAAAACAAATAGTTTGCGTATTTTAGTATTGTTATTACATCTTCGTTTAATTCTTGTACTGCCAATGCGTTATTTATTTTTGTTTTCTTCCTACATCTTTCTACAAATCTACAACAGTCTATGCTTCTTACAAATTTATTCAATGTTGAACATATTTTTGCTATTTCCTCTTCTTGCTTTGCTCTTATTATTAAACAGTATTGCCCTTTTTTTATCTCATTTATTAGTGTGGGTATTTTTATTTGTATTTACTCCTTTTCTTCTTGTGACCATTTTGGCCCTGTCCACCATAATTCGTTTCCATTTAGTTCTTTTGGTTTCATCCCTCTACTTAGTATATTTGCCGTGTTTTCTTTGGTATTGCCATTTTACTCCCGGAATTGTTGTACTTATTTCTCCCACTCTGCCAAAAATATTTTCCATCTTTCTGGCCCTGCTTTAATCTATCCTAATGTGATCATTGAATCTGACCACGCTGTACTCTTTATTTTATGAAGTTTTAATGCTTTTACTGATTCCTCTATTAATTTGGCTAATAATGTTGCTGCACATAATTCCAAGTGCGGTATTGTTTTCTTATGTTTACTAGGTGCCAGTTTTGTTTTCGCTACCAACATTCCATTTTCCATTTTCCATTTTCCATTTTCCATTTTCCTTCTTCGTTATTCGTTCTTGCATACATACACCGCTGCCCCGTACGCTTTTCCGATGCATTACAGAATCCGCGTAATTCAGTTTCTGCTTGATTTGCGTAACCGATCTATCCTGGTAGTCTAATTTTTTCTAAGGGTTTTTTAAATTTTTTCCATTTTCCTTCAATTTGTTGGTACTACTTTATTCCACTCCATTTCTTCCTTCCATAACTCTTGTATTATTAATTTTGCTGTTACAATAACCAGTGGTAACTATCCTAACGGATCAAATAATATCGATGTCTCCGTTAATATCAGTCTTTTTGTCCATTTTGTATTCTTCCCTTATTTTACTTTAAACAAAAACTCACCTTTTACAGGATTCCATTGAATTTCTAACGATCTTCTTGTCTCTATTTGTTTATCACCTATAGCTTCTTTTATTTCTAACATCTTTATGACTACCTACTCGTCTGGAGTTTTGTCCAACATTTCCTGACCATTACTCGACCACTTCTTCAGGGCAAATCCTCCTTTTGTAATAATTTCATTATTTCCTTGCCCTGTTTTATTCCGTCTTGCTCATTCTCTGCTTCTAATATTAAATTATCAACATAAAAGTCTTCTCTCACAGTTTGTGCTGCTCTTGGATATCTTCTTTCTTCTTCTTTTGCTAATGTTTGTAACACCTTAATTGCCCAATATGTTGCTGCTTCTGTTCCATATGTTACCGTTGTTAGCTTATATTCTGGCAACGGTTCTGTCGTACTATTTCTCTATATTATCTTTTGGAATTCTTGGTCTTTCTCTTTTACCCGTTTCTGTTGTGAATACAATTTTATGCTGCTTCCACCTCAGCATTATGTTAAACAGTTCTTCTTGTGGTCTTGGTCCTGTGTGCATTATGTTATTTATGCTCTCCCCGTTTGCTGCTTTACTGGATCCATTAAATATTACTCTGAATTTCTCAGCTGCGTGCACTGCATGGTGTGGTATCTAATATCTTTGCTTTGATTTACTTGATTTATTTTTACCATATGCTCTAGTTGTTTATACTGTTTCATGAACTCTTTATACTGATTTTCATGCTGCCTTTCCGCTTGGAACTTCTTTTCTACTTGTAAGAACCTTGATACTGCTTTATTTCCTGATTCCGTTAATTTGTTTAAATCCTATTTCCATGTAATTCCAATTGCAAATGATCCATTTTCTATTCTTGTGTAATTTTCTTTAAAATGTTTCTCACATTCTTCTTCTTCTTCCGTTCTCTGTCTTTCTTCCGGCAATTCGTCTAATTCCCAATATCTTACTACATCATTTGCCCGTATTGTCATACTTTTTACTTTTATGGCGTTTTCTTCCTGATTTGTTTTATTCCCGATAAAATCCTACCTAACATTTTTTTGTGCTAGTAACCCTTGTTCGTCCTTTTGCATAATGCCTTCCACAATTTTTCCATAATCTTCTACCCCTAATAATACATGAATCTGGCCTGGATCGTTATAAGTTGGATCTGCTAATATAATGTTGTTCCATTTCTCTTTTTAATATTTTAATGGCCTTGTTAGTAATAACCCTGTTAACTTCGGTAGTATTAAAGATCCTGTCTTTAATATTACTTTACTCGGAAACCTTGGGTTTATTTTATGTCTTACTTTAGTTACATCTTTATTCCCTAGTTCAGTTACTTCTGATTTTATCGGTTATCTTGGTACTCCTAACCTTTCTGCCGCTTCTTCTGTTATTAATGTGGCTTGCAATCCTTGATCAATTAACACTCTTAAGAGTTCTTATTTACCTTCATATGTTCTTGCTTTTACTAGTGCCGTTGCTAATAACACATTTTTCTATTCTTCCTGCACATAACTTGTCGATGCCTCATTTTTAACTTGCGTTTGTGACTTCTCCCACCTTTCGTTTACTCCTGTTCGTTTTGCTAGGCCTTGATACGTACATCTGTTTCGTATTAACGTATGATGCCTTTTCCCACAAATTCTACATCAATTTTGATTGTTGCATAAATTTTGACTGCTGTGTTTCAGACAATTTACACATAATTCTTTTCTTCTTATTGTTTTATTCCTTTCTATGCTGCGTAGGCTTCTAAATTCTTTGCATGTCACAATATCATGTCCTTGTGTGTAATATCCACATTTTTGTCTTTGCTGTTGCCCTACTGATGCTTCTAATGCTTGAAATCTTTTCCTCATAAATTGCACTGTTTCTTGTAAAGTTTGAATTTCGCCCGGGTTACTTACCGATTGCTCGTAGATCCTCTTTGTCAGTGCATCCCATTTCTTCATTATAATTTGTGATATTAGTGACCCACATTCTTCGGTTTTTATTCCTAAATTTTGTAATTCTTGCACAGATTCTATTGTAGTATCATGAATTTGTTTTATTTTGCAATTGACTCATCCGTTAGAGACGGCAATTCTAATTTTCTATTTACTAATTTTCAAAATAATAATCTTTTATTTTCATACCTCTTTTGCAGTATTTCCCAACCTGCTTTATAATTGCCCTCTGATATTTATAAATGCCGGATTAGGTTGTTTGGGTCTCCTCTCACGTACAATTTTAAATATTGCATTTCTTCTACCTGTGATATTCCTGGGTTCTCATCTACTAATCTTTTAAATAGTTCTTGAAATGTTGTTCAGTTATCGTAGTTGCCCTGAAATAAAGGAATTTAATCTTTGGTAATCTAACGTTACCTTGCTTTATTTGATTTATTCATCATTTTTTCCTTTAGCTTTGCTAGTACATGTATAACTTCTTTCTCTATTATGCTCTGGTTCTCCTCAGTCAATGCCTGCCATTTCTTTGATAGATTTTCATGCAGTGATTCGTAATATGCCTATCCTTTTTCTTGGTTGTCTTCTATCAACTCTTGATATCTTGTTAATGTTCGCTGAAACATTTGTAGTGCCTCATTTCCATCATTCCTCTTTCCTATTGCAGTCCTTGCTTCATTTATTATTTTTATAAAAAATGATTTTTTTTTTCATACTATGCCTTTATTTGTTCTTTAAACTTGCCTGTAAAATAATTACGACCTACTTGACCTGATTTCTGAATTTATGGGTCATCCTTTATAAATTATTCCCATTTTTCTTCTATTATAATTAAATGCCTAGATGCACGCAGTTCTCTTTTGATAGTTCTCCTCTTTTGAATTCATTAATTCCTTCTTAATTCCTTCCATAATTGTTGCTGTTCTGCAGCTAGTTGATTGAATTGCATACTTCCTGCTGGCGTTTCGTTTAATAATATTTAATTTTTCTACCTTCAATCTCTCGGCTTCTTGCATGTATCTTTTTGGTCCTGAATCCTTGTAGTCTTCAGTGTGCTTAATATTTTAAAACTTTTTACTCAACTCTTGGCCCGTGGATCGTAGTTCCTGAATCCGTTTTCGCTAATTACTGAACCTTATATCCTACATCTTCTTTCGTTCAAAGGACTATATGTAAGTAGATGTCCAACCTAGTGTAGTTTTTCAATTACCTAAAGTTTGCCTTTTAACAGTAACCGAGCTAAAGGGCTGGATTTAGGTGCCTATCAAAGACAAGAGAACCTAAAAGTGAGAATGTGCGTCGGAGTAACAATGCTTTGTCCTTTTATGCACATCCATAAAACACCCCCAACTTGTTCTCAGCCTCAAGTACAATTTTATTTACGGCTTGGTAATTGGCTATGTTCTAACGATCAAGATGTTAATCAAGTGATCAGCATGATTGAGATTAAACAGCAATGAACCATTTAACATAATGTTTATTAAAAACAAAAAACTTAACTTTTATACAATACTATAATCTAGATCTAATTGTTTCGTGCGTGCGTACGTGCATGCGTGTGTGCGTGCGAGCGTGCGTGTGTGCGTGCGTGCGTGCGCACGTGCACGTGTGCGTGAGTGTGTGGGTTCGTGCATGCGTGTGTGTGTATTTGTGTGCGTGCGTGCGTGTGCGTATGTGAATCTGTATCTATCGTCGTACGCGACGACAACGATTTTACTAAAATTGGATAACCTGAAGTGCCACTTTATTCTTGTTATTTTTGGTTTTTTGAGTTTTTTCGAAATCGGCTTTAACGTTTTCTTTTGAATTTAGTATATTTCTTAGACAATTAATGCCTTTTAATGTAGTCTATGCGGTTTTTATAAAATTTTCATTAAGTTGAGTAATCGGAAATACTCTCACAGTTAAGTCTAATAAAATAACCATGAAACTAAATACGCGTGTGTGTGTATGTGTGTATGTATGTGGTCTAAATATCTCGAAGACCAAAAGTCGTAGAAAAGTGGAATTATATGTATATGTTTATTTCCGCCTTAGAACTTCCGTGTAAGAATTTAATTAAAATTGAATCACCGGAAGTACAACTTTATTCCTGTAGTTATTAGGTTTTCTATAATTTTCTCGAAAATGGTTATAACGATTTTTTTAATCACACCACATTTCTTGCGCCTATAATGATATATTACATGAACTAATTTGTTTTTCAGAGAAAATTCATTGAAGTGAGTTATTGAGAAAAATCTCTAGAGTTAAGCAAGGTTTTTTCAGGCGAGTAGCTTGGATGGGTGACCGTTCCAATTATCGTCCTCAAAATAAATTAAATTAATATTTTAATGATTTGGGTGCATTATTACATACTTAATTACTTCTTATTTAACTCTATAGATTGTTTTTGCTTTAAATGTGCTCAAAATTTAATTATAAAGCTCTTAGTACATGTATAAAGAAAATTATAAATGGAAAAATTATTTATGCTTTTAAATTATTTTTAGAGTTTACAATTTAGGTGTTTAGGAAAGTAACTAACGTCAGTAAATTCAAATTAAATTTAAAATGTGTAAGAGAAAGTCATGTGTTGCCTCAACCAGACTTTTAAACATGTATTGTATTTATTAGATATTTAAGACCCTTTCATATAATCTAGGCGGTTACTCAGAAAATTTTTTCTTAATCGAGTAACCGGAGCTACTTTCACCATTAACACTGAATAAAATAACTCAAAGCCCTAAGTAAGTTAAAATTTATATTTTAGGTCATAACCACCTTTTTCTGTAACATCAAAAATTTGGTAAAAGTCGAATAACCGGAAGTACCACTATATTTCTGTCATTTGTAGACATTTTCAGAATTCTTCATTTTCACGGTTTTCTTGAAATTGGCTACAGCGATTTTTTTAAACTTAGTATATTTCTTAGCCACTCAATTTAGCTTTATATTAACTAAGAAGTATCTTTAATGCATTTGTGAAAGACGAGTAATGGGATGTACTTGGGGTATTAGTTGTAAACAACACATCTTCAAAAGTAATCATTATATGAAAATCAGAAACTATATTTAAGTTTTATATCTTCCATACATGAGACGGCAAGAATTTAGTTAAATCGAATGACCGTAAGTGCTATTTTATTCTTGCGATTTTCAAGTTCTTTTTCGTTTTCTCGAAAACATTTTTAACAATTTTTTTGTAACTTTCTACGGTTCTTATGCCTTTGACAACCTTTTACGTGAACTTAGGGGTTATCCTTAAAAAATATGTTGAAGCAAGTTATCAGAGACATTATCTGGAGTGAAGCAGGGTTTTCCGTGTCCAGTAACTTGAATGGATGACAATTACAATTATTGTTCCCAAAATAAATTTAAATAATATTTTAATGATTTGTGGACAATTGTATATTTGTTTATCTATGTACGTAAGAAAATGTCGTGTGTTGCCTCATACCAGATTTGTTGGTAGTGCTACTGGAAAACATATTGTAACGAAAATTAGAAACAATAACAAAAATATAATGGAAAATTCTAGAACCATCCAGCACCTTCCTTATAATAAAATTGATGATGTCAATTTAATTAGATCAGCAATGAGTCATAGCATTGAAATTTATTGCATTATTCAATTATTAAATCAGAAAATTAGGTGGAAGGATTCCGGTGAAAGCATAAAATATTGAGCAAATTTAATTTTATCTAAAACATTTATCGATACATAAAAGATAAAGGATTAAGCTATCTTTCTTTTCTAATGGATTTTTTTATAAATATTTTGTTTTTTAGAAATAATTTATGAATTAGTGCTAAATTTAGTTACCTAGATATTGTTTTTACTTAAAAATTAGGCAAAAAATAAAAAATATATTACAAGTCCTGGGTAGATAGGACCTTTGTTGTAAATTCTGTTTTAGTTTGAAATTAATAAATTGTCACGTTTTCATGAAATTCGTTCTTTGTTAGACATCTACAAGTGTATATCACCTCACACTTTAAATGGACTCATAAAATTCACAATTAAAAATTGTCATTTATATAACATTAAAAAATCAAACCAATTGTTTAGAAAGATAAAGGATACCACTTTTTACATAATCAATATTTACCCTACCATGGTAGTACATTGAGTAAAAACACCTGTGCTTAAAAAATTGCATAAAATAACAGACTAATTATGCGTAATGATGAAAATACAGCGTTATACAAACATAGCAACCTATAACAACACGACTTCAAATATTTAGAATAATTTAATACTTGTCGTCACCCAAATATAATAATAAAATTATAATAAACAAATTTTTTGGTAAATTGTGTAATATTTATTAAATTAATTTCATACGTTTTGAAAACTCGGCGTTTTCCTTTTCAATAAAAATTGACAATTAAATAAAACAAAAACAGCCAACTAAAGCTATTCTAGAATAAGTTACCATGATTTGTTGAGTTTAATGGCATCGTTCTTCGACAAATCGTGGCAACTTGTTTAGAATAGTTTTAGTTGACTGTTCTTGTTCTATTTGCCAATTACTATTGAAAAAGGAAGCACGAAGTTTTCAAGAGGTATAAAGTTAATCTAATAGATATTACACAGTTTATCAAAAAATTTGTTTATTATGTGTAATAACTGTGAAAGCTACCATAAATATATTAATAAAATTATATAATAATTGTTTGGCTTTATTTAAATTTTATAAAGAAGCAAAACTAGCAGCGGAAATAACAAAATATAAAACTAATTTCTTATACCAACAACATAATTAGATAGAAAATTAACAATATGATATATTAAATTAAAAGAGATAATTATCAAAAATTATTTACGAACACGTCATTATCTGAATGATCTACAAAGCTTGTCACAAGACCCTGCGCTTGGATCAATTCTATAGAATGGCTTGATGGAAGGATAGTTTAGCTTAATTAAACTATTGTGACTCAACTCCTTTCATCTTAAAACCTATGTTTAAGATTTTAGATATAATTAAGCGCTAAAAAGTCTCTGTCTAGTTTAGCTAATCCTACGAATAAAGAATATTAAGGAACAGCTCTAAATACGTAAAATTGTGTCCAAATGACAGTGGCGGCTCGTGAGTTCTGAAAGAGGGTGGGCACAAATAAAATCTTACCTATTTTTTCTACATAAAATCCATTCTCCTATTTTTCAAGCTGGAAAA
>JAHWXV010546847.1:0-13064 GCA_024586415.1 Phrixothrix hirtus | reverse complement strand
TTATATTTTTAGAAATTTGAAATAAACGTTAATTTATTTTAATTTTCTAAATGTTAGAACTTTGTAATTATACATAGTAATTTCGAGGGTCTAACAATGTTTTATATCATAATGATTATTTGTATACATTAATCAGGCTTTATTTCATCCCGCCATTAATAATTATCATTTTTAAAAAGTTCCTACATATAAAAAGGCTAGTCAATGTGCCAAGAAAAAGAAGCTCAGCAACATATTTATTAACAAAACATTTTTAGGTATATGTGTACTGCATCTAACAGGTTAATAAATATAGGTAAATTTGTAGCCTATATTTAATAGAATTTGAAACAAATGGAAAAATTTTGGAATTATTAATTCTTTCATTTTTTTGCTGAAAGTCAACTATATTTTGCTCTCGAATTTTAGAAATATATTTGTATGATAAGGCCACAAGAAAAAACCTTCTAGCATTAAATCACACAATTGCATAAAATGTGACTGCCACAAAATCATATTAAACAAATTTTATGTTATGTGTATATGTATGCTGTCCAGATGTAAATATTTACTTATACAATGCCATCGAAAAAGAGTGCATCCAGGACAGTAAAAACTAAAAAAATCTAGGGAATTTATAGCTAATGCATTTTTCCCTAAACAGAAGAATAAGATATTAGCCATAGAGATGTATCTATATTTTACATATTTTTAAGATTTTAATTATTTTTAATTGAAAAATAGATATTGCTTTAACTTTCATTATGAAACAGGTTACAATTCATTTTTAACAATAAACAAATTTAAATTGCAATACATAATTTCAATAATTATAAATATCATTTGTACGTGATGCTTATGATAAATCAATTATCTGGTAACTTTAGTATTATTTAATTTTTATTTTTAGTACCAATTTGTAAGTTGTGCCCAAGTGTGTCAGTGCATTACGTATACTTCCTAGTAGTCGCGGCATGGGCAACTATGTGCTGGCTTGCAGAGTAACCCATTCATGATAAAGAGCTTATTCTATATAGAATAGCATTAGGCATGCCTGGAGTAATGCTGGGATTGTGGCTGCGCTTGTAGCACATAAGCTAAATACGTCAATACTGACCAGTATGGTGTTGATTCCGTAAGTAGGGAATGCTCCATTGACAATGGGTATAATCTAGGCTATGAAACCAGGTCTACTTTTAGAAATATTGCTAAAAAGAATGCAAGAAAAGCCTCAGATGGTGGGCAGCTGCGATTAAACAAGATTGGCCCACGTTAGGATAAATACGACAACATGGAATGGAAAGTGGGAATGTGGAACATAAGAGGGATGTATGGAAAGCAACGTGAGATTTTGAGTGAAATGAGAGAGAGAAGGCTAGATGTGTTGTTTGTGAGTGAAACCAAATGGAAAGGAAAAGAAGTGATAGAGATAGATGAGGGAAATCTAGGTGAGAATGGGGAAGCGTTAGTTGGACTATGCTTAGAAAAAGGCATGTCTGTATCGAGTACATGGTTTAAACATAAGGATATCTATTTGTATATGTGGCAAAGAAGAGCATCTAGAAGCATGCTTGATTTAATCGTTTATGATGAGAAGCTACATGAATTGGTAAAGGATACAAAAGTGATGAGAGGTTCTGAATGTGGAACAGATAATTTTCTGGTAATGTCAAGAATTGAGCTTGATAGAAAGTGGGTATATAAGCAGGCAGTTGTAAGAAAGGCTAGAGTGAAAGTAGAATGCTTGCAGGAGGAGAATGTGAAAGAGGAATATGTACAAAACCTAGAGAAAGGAATGTTATCAGAATAATCTGAATGGAAATATGAAATTGAAAAGGGTGATGTCGAATGTGCATGAAAGAGGTTGAAAGGCATCATGATTGAGTATGCACCTAAAGTATTATGTGGAGTGAGTATGATTGGAAAGTCAAAAGGGTGTATGGTGGAATGATGCCATTAAAGATGCAGTAAAGGAGAAGAAAGAAATATATAAGAGAATGAATGGAACCAAAGATAAGAAGAACAGAATGGATCTACTGAAAGTGTATCGAATTAAAAAGAAGTGTGCAAAGGAAGCTGTGAAGGAGAATAAAGAGTGTCTGAGAATGAAGGAGAGAGTAAAAATGCAGAATGATTTTGATGGTAATAAAAGATTATTTTGGAAGGGATAAGGAATGCAAAGCAATGCATAACAAATTAAGTAAATGGAATACGGAATAGCGAAAATGAAATTGAGTGGGGTGAAAGTAAAGTGATATTGCATTGGAAAGAATATTTTAAAGGGTTGTACGTCAACAGGGATACTGGGATAAGTGTGAATGTGGGAAATGCTGGAATAAATAAAACCCAAAAGAACACTAAGAGTATAGGCATGGAAGAAGTATGAAATGCAATAAAAAGGCTTACAAATGGGAAGGCTGCTGGAGTAGAAAAAGCAGTATGCAACTAGGTGGATGGTTGTGCAAATTATTTAACGCTTATATTCAATTAGTAAGAGTGCCAGAGGGCTGGAAGGGTGCTATGATTGTGTCTCTGTACAAAAGCAAAGATGGCAGATATGAATCCAAGAACTATAGAGCAAGTTTATTAAGTGTAGCTGGGAAGGTGTTTGACAGCATTATAATTGACAGAGTCTGCATAAATACTGAAAGGAAGTATGGGACATACAGGTTTGATTCATGCCTGGGCAAGGGTGCATGGATCAAATGTTTAGTTTGCAGCAAATGACCGAGAAGTTTTTGCATGTTAATGAGAAAATGTATTGTACATTTGTGGATTTAGAGAAAGCTTATGATAGTATGAATAGATGCAAGTTATGGGCAACTTTAATAAAGTATGGTGTAAAGGGAGAACTACTGAATGCAAAAAAGCAATGTATGATGGAAGCAGAGCGTGCATGAAAATGAACAGTACGGTTAGTGATTACTTTGAAGTTGAGCAAGGTGTGAGATAAGGATGTATGATGTCTCCTTGGTTGTTTAATATATTTATGGATAAATGCATGCATGTGCATGTGAGGAGTTAAGTGGTATAAATATAGGCAGTGAAGATGTAAAAGTGTTGATATATGCAGGTGATGCAGTATTAGTGGCTAAAAGTATGAGTCAGATGAAATGAATGTTGAATAAATTTGTAGAAGTGAATGAAAGAATTGATCTGAAAATCAATAGTGGCAAAACAAAGGTAATGGTTTTTAATAGGAAAGGTGAAAAGGAAATATGTTAGCTGTAGCAAGATAATTGAGCAAGTCGACAAGTTTGTTTACCTTGGCAGAATGTTTGTGAAAGATGGACGACTAGGTAGTGAAATTGGAAACAGAGTGAAAGCAGGCAGGAGAATAATTGGCAGCATGTGGTCAGTAACCAAATGTGAACAGTTAAGTATGGAAGTAAAGAAGTCTGTGTACAACAGTGAATTTGTTCCAACAGTTTTGCATAACAGTGCAACTCAGGTATGTTAGAAGAAGCACATGAGTAAAATAAATTATGTAAATAAAGGTGCCTAAGAGTCGCATGTGCAGAACGGGATGTAACAGTAAGAAATGAATGGGTGATGGATACGTGCCATGTGAAGGAGATACTGTCTAAACTATATGAAAGAAGTGCATTAAAATGGTTTGGACATGTGGAACGAATGAGTAATGAATGATTAACAAAGAGAATATATGAGGCAGGTATGAATGGGAAACTAGGTAGAGGTAGACTGAGAAAGAGATGACTGAATATGATTGAAGAAATTATAAAAGAAAAGAGAATAAAGAGCACAAAGAATAGGAGAGCTTGCCAAAAGCAATATACAAATTTAATGGAAGTAAAAGAAGGGTGTAAGGACAGAAAGGAATGGAGAAAAATAGTGAATGAGTGATAGTAGAGATGGTAGGATTGGTGGACAATAGTGGAATGATGTGGATACTGTATATGCTGGGAGTTGTGGTGAAGGGTGGTGGTAACGATATTGACAAGAGGTGGGGTTGATACATGGGTGCATACAGTGATGGAGGCTTGATATTGGGTTTTGCCTACCCCACTAAGGGAATGGCATGATTGGTAGTAGTAGTAGTATTTGTAAGTTTGGTTGTCTAACCAGTAACCTGTATGCTTTCTTGATGGCACTGTACTTCTCTGTTGAAATAAATTTGCAATATATCTTAATATCATATTAAAATTTGGAAATGTATTTTAAAAATATAAAGGGTGATGAAATATTATATTCACCAATAGCAATTGTATAAATTCAAAAATAGTATATAATTACAAAAAGCTTACAAATTTCATTAAAAAGTAAGATCCTTTTGTAATCACAACCACATCTTAAAGTTGTTGGACTAATATTGATATTTAAACTACGAATTATACATAAAAATACGATGTCTTAATTTTGCCTTTCTTTGCAAGACTATTAAATTAACGTGAAATTTGTTTGGTCAGATGTTACTTTGAATAATTTGAAACAGTATTTTTTTAATTTAATTCATTAGTGTAGCATATATGAACTCAATAGGATATGAATTGGAAGATTTGTAAATTTTTTGATAGTACTCAACATAATATTGACTAATGTACAGGGTGTTTTACAAAGAACTCCCTAGTTTTATGTATAAATTTAATGGTGAAATTAATTGAAACCTACATAAACAAGTACATACAATGAAAGAGACTACGTTTAAGTTTTTTTTAATGTTAGTAAACTTCAACATGGGATCCATTTGAAGTCTTTTATGTACCACATCATACAAAGTACCTTTAGACACTCCTAATTGCAGACTACGTCTGGCTAATGACTTCTTTGGGCTCCAAACACACGAAGCACAGATCTGTTCAACAGTAGCTTCAGAAGTTCTTGGTCTACCTGACAATTTCGCTTTTAAATCACTACCGGTTTCCTTGAAAGACTTTGGCCAATTACGGATAGTTTTTGCTGTAGGTGGTTCACCACCATAGTAGCTTCAGAAGTTCTTGGTCTACCTGGCGATTTCGCTTTTAAAACACTACCGGTTTCCTTAAAAGACTTTAGCCAATTACGAATAGTTTTTACTGTAGGTGGTTCACTACCATACTGAGGTCTAAAATTACATTGCACTTTATAAGTCTTAGTTTGCACAAGCCAAATAACACACTGCAACTTCTGTTGCGGAGTAGCCATTGCACTGCACTGAACATCTAAACTGAACTGAGCACTGGTTCCATTATTCTCAAGGTCAATCAGGCCTGCCAAATGCAGAAACTGAATTCTTACATTTACGGGAGCAAAACTTGGAGAGTTGATGGATCAAACACCATAAACTAGAATAGTGTATGTCACTTTGTACAGATTCTAGGGCACATTAAAACTATTGTTGCATATTAATTAGCTCAAATGTATATAAATGGCCTACCATTGAGTACAATCTCCTTATTGCTGTAAAACTGCCTGAATATGCCAAAACATTATTTGTACAAGCCCTTTATAAAATTCTGGGGTAAAGCTATCCCAAATATTTTTTGCCTATGCTTTCAGTTCCAACTTTGTATGAGCAGGAGAAGTTCGCAAGTGTTTTTTTCATTTCATGCCAAAGTCTCTCTATTGGAGACAAATCAGGATTATTAGAAGACCAGTTTATTGTAAGTATGTCATTTCTTTCAAGAAATTTTGCATCAGTCTGGCCGTATGGCAAGCTGCACCATCTTGTTGATAAATGTATTCTCTGTTAATTTCTCAATGGACAGCAAAAGTTCATTTTCTGAAACTTCTAAGTATCTTCTTGCATTAAGTATGCCCTCAAGAATACATAGTTGGCCGACTCCTTGAGAAGAGAAAACTTCACTTTTCATATCAGGCAATCTTTGTAATATGCTTCCCCTTTTTTACATAGAATCCAACTTCTTGTATCACCCACACAAATCTCAAATTTTGATTCATCACTCCATATTATTTGATCCCACTGATTGTGGCCAATTTTCATGATCTTTGGCCTATTCTAATCGCTCCTTCTTCTGCTTAATGGAAAGAAGTGACTTTTGCTTCGATTGCACTTTTAAATTTTAAAAGTTGTCACAACATTATGTGTAACACACCTTATAAAATCCAAAGTCATTTTTTTCACATTTCTTAAGCATGTATCCTTAGAAATAGATTTTCCAATGGCATTGCACCACTCTACAGCCAGTTCTCTTGATGAAATGGATCTACCTTTTGTAATGCTCACTGATCATGTGGTGTAATTTTTTAAATGCGGCCAGTTTTTCTGCCTACATTAATTCCACCAATTGTTTTATACTTGTTTATTATATTCCCTACAGATCCAGGTATTAAGTTTAATATGTTTCCAATTTTACGACCAGAAATTCCACTGTTGTAAAATGAAATAATTAACTTTTGAGTATCTGTCGATACTGGCTTTTCGTAAGTCATTTTTGCAACTAAGTAATATTCAAAATCTTATATAAATAAAAATATTATTAATATGCATCAATACGCTTTGATGATTTATCGGCCTTCTTGATTATTTACATTACAGTCTGATGATGCAATATTTATGTGACAAAATATCTGTACCCTAGTAGTTATTTCAGTTTAATAAAATTCCAAAAGAATGTTTTTCGCTAAAATGAATTAAATATTTAGGAGTATAAATCTAAACGTTTTGCAAATATGCAAAATGGTCCATTTATAAATACTATTTTATTTAATATTTATAAACACACTGAATATTGGAACGTGGTCCAATACATATGCGATTGGGCTTGTATAAGATAACCATGTCCAAATTTAGGACAAATTCTTAACTGAAAATTGACCAAACATTTTTTAAGGAATTAATAAGAAGTAATTGGTAAATGTACATAAAATGTTACCTTATTTCATTTAAACCTTGTATATAAGTACATAGGGTGTCCAAAAAATAAGGAATGTTACATTAACAGCAGATACACCCTGAATGTATGACAAAAAATGCTTATAAATTGTTTCTAAATGGTAGTTTTTGAAATATTTGTAATTACAGTTTAGAAACGTTTATTATAATATTCAACTACCGTAACACTCTTTTGATTTGTGATACACATTACAATGTTAATGATGCATACGAGCACTATTATTCAAAACAAATATGAACAAACTTTAAGGACAAATTTAATGATTAATAAAAATTTTTAACTAATATTTTGTGTTTAAACTACCTTTAAAAATTTTTATATCTGCATATTTATTAAAATGCAGAAAATATAGAAAACAATTATTGACAAACATTTTTTAAAGATATCTTTAGAAATGGTTATCTTTGGATCACAAATTCTGATACGAGCAACTCTTTTTTATCAAGATTCTAATAATACAGACAGCTCCATTTAAATATTCTTAAAATGTAGTACATGTTCATAGGAATGTCAACATTCCATTCTATATTTAAAATAATTAGGTTTTTCCATAGCCATGACAAAATAAATACAGATTTATCCAAGATAAAATTTTAGAATGAAATGTTATTTTTATAATTAATTAATCAATATTATACTTATAGAAAGAGAAACAAATTTAAATACATCATTTTTACAGAGATTTTATTCCTCTTAGAAAAACAAAAACTAATATGATATAAAACAAATGTAACAATGTTTTTTTGTGTTAAATACAATATTTAATTGAATATAAATCATAACAGGTCCATATTTGTGATAGATTTTTACACAAAAATTTGAATAGTGATTTTTTTCGAATCAGATTAAATTTTTTTACAGATTTATATTGACTATGGGCCCTGTACATGCTTGTTTCTTGGACACCCTATATAATAAATAAGATTAATTTTAAAACTAAGCAATTTCCATAAGTTAACTACAAGTAATAAAAGTATTTTAAATAAATACCTTAGGAACATTAAAATCTGAAGGAACTTTATGTAAAGTAACCATTAAAGGACTATCTGGAAACTTTTCAAAAATGCGTAATCGAAATGGCAATGTTTCCTTAATTTCAGCACTTTGCTCTCTATATTTTAATTGTTTAACCTTTTTAATATCTTCATCCAATTCTAAATTATCCAAAATTACAGCTACAAACAAGCTTAATACAATCTAAAATAATTATTTATATTATAAATCAGCAAGATTCTTACAATTTTATTTACTAACCAATGTGACAAATAGATGATACAAAATAAAATATACTGCAACCAATGGTGCTAGTGTTGGTCTGGTACGTAGCATTGTTTCATCCATAACTTCCACCCATGCTTCTTGAGTTAGGATTTGAAACATGGACATAAATGCTTCGGTAAAACTTTCAAATTTTGTGAAGTCACACAAAAAACAGAATAATTGCATTGATATACTGGATGAAATAATTAATAAACACATAGTAAAAATAATTAAACTTCCTAATTTCTTTCCAGGCCCAAATATTTTGTATACAAAGTCTTCTAATAAAGGAGATGCTTTTATAAGACGAACAACTCGTAATACCTACAAAATAAATTATTTGTATACAGAGATGGAAATAATAATAATAAGATATAAATAACACAGCATTATGTAAGGAATAAAACATTGTATTTAATAAAAGCAACATAACACAAGACAAAAGTATATTATTTGACATATGTTATTGTTCGACAAATGTTATTTCTTAAATATCACCCCTGGGAAGTGTCCATCGATCTGATCAACACATTCTTGTGAGCATCGGGGAAATGACTGAATGACATATTACACCATATTTATTTAGGAGAATGTTCCCATGGCTTCTTGTATGTATTCAGTAAGTGACGACAAATTCAAAACACATCTGATTCTTATTGTAAAAGTAAATATAATTTTCAATTGTTTTAGTGTAAAAAGAGTAAGTTACCACTGTAATACGTATATTAGTGATGAAATTTGTATATTAAATATATAATGATAAAATAATATTAATAGCATAGATATAACTTCATTTCTTACATAGTTTTATTAGTAACTGAGAAATCCATCGTCACAAAAATGTATAAATAATTTCAAATTGACTAATATTTGAATTTAATATAATAATAATAAAATATATATTTTTTTGTCCAATAGATCATATAATATAGAATAAGTCAGTGTTTACATGGATGAGTACAGGAATAGAAAGAGAATACCTTTGTAGAATAACAGATATTATCAATGTAATTATACAAGGTATTCCAGATAATATGACATTTGCTTTAGGAGGTGAAAGAGGATCATACAGATAGCACAACATATTTAAAATTAAAAGTAATACAAATTCCAAAAGCAGCTTATTTTTAAATTATGTTCACCAAGTCAACTATGGGTTGTGTTAAGATTAAACTGTTAAATTGATAAAGAAAAGGAAAAGGTGATCATGCACATTATACAGTGTAACTGACCTATGCTTCAAGTATAAAGTTACAGAAACATGTGTTATAGACTACTTCTTTATTTATATTGTTTTGAATTGCTAATTATCTGCATTCTATTGTATCCATGTTTATCACATTTTGTTGTTCAAAGCGCTTATAAACCCAAATTAATGTTCCACCTAAAATGGCATTGACAAACAAGTTCCCTTAATAAATCAGGTACCTGTTAACAGGCGTAATTTCCCTGAGTGGGATTTGAATAATTTTGGCAAATAATTTAAGAAACTCCTTCATTAGCCAATCTTTTATATTTTGAATTGATATTATGTTAGTTTAAGGTTGGTTTAAATGTTAAATTGATATGCTTAAATGAATGTATTTTTCACTTTATTTCAATTAAATATGTAAAGTTCCAAAAATTACCGACAATGTGCCAGAAATATTAGTTCTCACAGTAATAGCTTTAATAATATTAATAACAGTCATTTTTATAGTAACACAATTTACCTAGGCATTATTTTTATATCGAGTGACTTACTTAAAGTGTCCACTTGTTATCATTAACTTTGAGTAGATCACTCCAACCAAACATTCATTGAATGATCTAAATGTTCTAGCAAAATAATTAATCATTTCACTGATATCAAATAAGTTATTAAATACAAGGTGAACTATCTCCCAGTTCCCTTTTGTAACAAATCTTTGACCACTATTAGTGAAGTAATATACAAGGTGACCACCTTGTACATTAAAAAAATTGGTAAAGTATTAAATTTCAAATCTGACACAAATTCTCCTAGTGGTGGTTATTCTTTTTTGTTTAATATTCGCAAATAAAATGTTTGTTAATGATTTGTTGTACATTTTAATATTTTAAAATTATCTTAGTTGCAATGCTTATATTTTAACCTTATTGTTTTTTTTTGTTTTTGTCATTAATGTGAGACTAATTTTTTATCTTCAGATTTCCTGACAAGGCATACCATCATATGTTAAATATTGATCTTTAGATTTTAATTTAAATAGTTTGCTGAAAGAAAGTATTTATTATTATATTTTATTCTTATTATTATTATACACACACACACATATACGCACATACCCCCACACCCACATGCCCCTGCACGCACACACGCACAAACCATCTAGCAATCGATTCTAAATTATTTGAACAAGTGTTGCACTTATGGATTTTTGCTATGTTGTTTACATACAGAACTTTTACAAATACACATTACACTGTAGTGACACTTTCACATAAAAAGCATCCCTATTCATTTTAAATCATCCCATTGCATGCTTCTGCTTTCTTTCTTCTGCAGCACAGTTATTTTTCTAAATGTCTCTTTCTATAAGTTCAACTACATTTAATTGAAAAATTTCAAAAATAATATATAAATTCCTGATATAAAATTTTAATACATTCCATTAGTCTTTCATGACTTTTATGAAAATTATTTATTTCTCTGACATTTACGGGTTTTACAGGTTACTGGGTAGCCTGTATGCTCAATCTTAAGTGATTTCAGTAAGCATTAAAGTGAGATAACACAGGCATGCGAGTGAAATACTAGGCAATACATACCTGAAAATACGTGAAACCAGACATATAGAATCCAGGAATGACATGTATTGTAGTACCAATAGCCAATAAGAGCTCAAATTTATGTATTGAATGTTTCCAGTAACCTCTCCACCCCAAACACCATATTTTAAATATAGTTTCAAAATTTAATACTACTGTAAAACCAATTTCAATGTAATAATACTTTGTATAAAAATCACTTCTAGGTCTTTCATCATGTTTAAAATGCATTGTAGCTGTAACAATTCCATTTGCTAGTATAATGCACATCACCAAGAGTCTAAAATGTGGTGATCGTAATATTTTATGACAAACATTTGGTGCTAAGCCTGCATGCTTATTTTCATCTAAAGTAACTAACTTCCATCCTTTGTCATCTCCAGTAAAAATCTGCAAAAATAAATTGTTATGGTTAATTATGAGCTTATACATTTAGAAAAACAAATACTCAGGGACTGATTTATCCATTTTGTATTAAATTTATCCTGCTGTTAGTTTTCATAGCAATTATAGTTAGTACAATAGTATCTAAAGCATCATCTGTGCTGATATTATCAAAGTCTGTCCAATCGAAGAAATTGTAAAATGTTATTTATCATGTAAATACGGTAGATGGTTACACTTCGCAACCTTTAGCATATTGTAAATTTTGAGTGAATTCTGCCTACAATCTGTAAAATACAGAATGTTTTGTCCTTTTCTAACTGATAGAATATTTCATTTGTCAGATAAAGACGAAATATTCTCTAGCTTAAAAGAGGGACACTATAAATTGTGATTAGAATATACCTATATCAATTCAAAATTTGAAAATAAGGCATTGTTACTGCTTAAATATTAATTGTATTATTATATTATATTTTGGAAATATGGCTGTGTTACTATTGTGTCAAAAATTGTAACTTTAGCATAATTCTTTGCCATATAAGCTTGAAAATACCTACAAGAGATATTACTACTTCAGATCATATTTTAGTAAATGATTTACCTTAGTAAAATGCATTTCACACAATATCCACTTCTAGGTTTAATATATTTGAAGACAAGGAATCACTAAAATACCCTAGCAGATATTTTATTTTCATAATACATAGAATAATCATTGTTGAAAAAGTAATTATTCCACATGTACCCCAGCAAGGTCACACATTTAAAATAATTTCATTGTTATTAAAAGAGCCAAATACAAACACATTTTTTATGTGTTACACATTGTAAAATTATGACTGATATTATTCTAACAAAATTATTTAAACCATTATTAACAAGTTACCGCATAAGGATTCATCAGATTTTTCCATGTATCCAAGTTTAATTTCAAAATCATTGAGTAGAAAAGTGTTAAAAGAATAATATGGACATTTATTTTCTTTTCAAACCAAGGATTACAGATTTTGGTAGGCCATCATCTCAGTGCCTCTAGTTGCATTTTTGAATAATTGGACAGACTTGATAATAATTAGTGCAGATGATGATCCAAAGCAAGTGATTAAATTTAACTAACAATAAAATAAATTAAAAGGTCTTCTCCCAAAAGTACACTATATTTAAATAATTAACAATTGTTTTGGTGAATGAACTTAAACAAATAACAACATGTTCAAAATTAACAAAATATAAAACTAATTCATGTTGCAAATATAGCAATATAATAAAATATTAAATTAACAGCAACAATAAAGAAATGAAATTAAAATAATAAATTTTGTTTTTCAAACATTTTCTCGTTCATTTCTTTATTTATTGTTAATTTTATATTTTATTATATTGTTATAATTGCAACATGAATTAGTTTTATATTTTGTTAATTCTGAAGATTCACCGAAACAATTGTTAATTATTTAAATATAGTATACTTTTGGGTGAATTTATTCTATATGAATATGCCCAATTTTTCATTATATTAACTAACAAGTGCCCAAGTGTGTCAGTGCACTATGTATACTTCATAGTAGCCACGGCACGAGCAACTACGTGCTGGCTTACAGAGTAACCTGTTCATGATAGGGAGTTTAGTCTGTATAGAATAGCGTTAAGCATGCCTAGGGTAATGCTGGGATTGTGGCTGCACTTGTAGCACATAGGCTAAATACGTCAACACTGACTGGTATGGTGTCGATTCCGTAAGTAGGGAATGCTACATCGACATAGGGTATGATCTAGGCTAGCAACCAGGTCTAC
>JAHWXV010546837.1:0-16640 GCA_024586415.1 Phrixothrix hirtus | reverse complement strand
TTTTCACTGTATGTATATATATATATATATATATATATATATATATATATATATATATAAATAAATAAAATCAAGGTCAGCAATGAGTCATTGAATTGCAATGTATTGCATCCGAATTATGGCTAATTTTATTCTTCATTATTTTTTAATGTTTTGGACTTTCTCCTTTCTATAGAAATAGCAGATTTTCTTAGTTCTAGTTTTTCTTAAGAATCTTGTCTTGTTAAGTAGCTATTATACATAAATAGAAATATAAACGTTTATTGTTGGTGTACTGTGAATTAAATATTTAAATAAATAAGAATAATAAATAATCCTAATAGTGAATATAAATAAAGAATTTTAAACAATTAACTAGTTTTATTTCATTATAATTATTAATATTTCAAAAGCTATATGTTTGTGGGATGTCATTTATTTTTGAGACACCATGTATACCTTTAGGTAGTATTTCGACTTATTTGTATCATTCGTGACTGACAAAGAGATGGCACTTCATTTGAAATATGAAATGGGTTAAGCCATATATCAGTTACAAGAGCATGTTGGTATAATAATGCCCTAAAGATGTTTAATTGAATAGGCCTTCATTTGGGTGAAAATTGCAAATGAAGTTAGGCATTCGACCAACTGTATAATATGTACTAGGATGGTGCTCAGTTACTAAGCAAGTGGCATAGCCTAGCAAGCTAAGGTGATATGTTAACATTTTTACGTGCTGCTGGTTACAGTTTCAATTGCCACAGTATCACAATATTTTATATTTTTATAGGCAGGTCAAAATTATAAAATGCATTCAAAACTTTCTAGAATCTCGTGCTAATGGGAAGTTGCATTTGTGTTATGATGCAATTCAAATTCTTTTATTATTTATTATGCGCAGCACTATTTAAAGCATAATCTAATTTGTTTGGTATGCATCAAGACTGACAAAGTTAAAGGAAGGTTTTTTATAATGTAAATACATAATTTATGTTTTCCCCATACATTCTTCGAAATATGTTTATAAAATTAATAATGCTTTTATAAAATGTTTATAGTGTACATCATATGTATGCTTTAAGTATTATTACACAGATTTTCAATTGCAACATTGTATGGGAATGTAATAAATATATAATAAATAATTGCAATTTATGAAAATATTATCTTTTGTAATCATTATTAGATAGTTAGTACAGATTTCTTGAGAAAGGAAAATTAATTAAATTATAATAAATAATATAAAATATTGTAACACTGTTGTCAGCATGCAGAAACTTTAATACAGAACCTTATCCTGTTTGGCTACACAGCTTGCTTGGTAACCGATGCTCCATCCTAGTACATATGGTATAGTTGGCCAATCTTCCAACTTCAGTTTCAATTTTCTCACAACGAAGGCCCATTCAAATGAACTTTTTTAGGGAATTATTATACTCAAGCTCCCCTTTCGACTGATGTATGTCTTAACCCATTTTGTATATTTCAAATGAAGAACCATCTTCTTGTGAATAGAGTTCATACTCTGAAATTCAGAATGTGAGCACTTGTGCTTTAACAAAATTTTGTTTCCATCATCTGAGTTTTTAATGTCAATTCCACCATTGGAATCAAACTTAGGCACTTAGACTGTATGTTGTAATAATATATTTGCTTATGTTTAGAATGCATATACTTTTATGGGTTAGGGATTTACATGCCTTAAAAAGTTCTAGTTCTTTTGGCCATTAGTAATACGATAAAGTGTACATATTATTCATATACATATAAGACACATGTGAACACAGAATGCAATGGCATCTACTAGAACAAGGGTAGCTATACACAAAATAAAATATATGAGTGTCCAAAACTACAAAATAACATTTACAAACAAAATGTTTTGATACTAAATATTAAAAAATTACATGAGATCATTTATGACTCCAATATTATTCCACAATTGATTTAATTAATTCTATCAAAAATTAAAATTTTCCAAAAGAAGTAAAGTTAATTGTTTTGAGAATTTGACTGGGAAATGTATGCAAAGCTGCAAAGACAAAATTAATGTGGGGTCACTTCATAATATTATGAGGGTTAAATAAACTATTTAGTAGTTTATAGAAGTTATTATTTAATAACTTTAATTTGGTACTAATTTATTTTAATTTTTTACATAGAGTGATACATCTTCAAAAAAAGACGAGAAATTGGATTCAATATGTGATAATGAGCTCGAACAAGATATACAACAATTTAGTCAATTAATAGAATCTTCTGAATCATCATTAATGCCACACTATTCTACTCAACAATTACCTTTATCTCCACCTCTACCTGCAAGTAATATAAAAAGGCCTTCAAAAAATTCGCTTGGAAATGCTAAGCGGTCAAAATCAGATGTGAATACTAGTGTCAACAAATTTAATTTCAAGCATGAAAGAAGTTCACCAAATCAAACAAGCGAAGAAGATCCGGAATATACTGAAAATTCAAATACTAGAATTGAATCTACATCATATGGTTCTGAAAATGAAGATACTGCACCTAATAAAGAAGTTATAAAACAGTTACTCGAATCAAATAACGTGAATGTGACTGCAACCCAAGAATCAAGTTCTCAGGATCATGGTAGGTTTTTCATATTTTTGCATGACATTTTTTATTTTAAATATTAACACGATCTTAATCATTCTCTTTTAGTTAAAAACTAATTAAATAAATTTGAAGTAATAAAACTTTGGATTTAGGAGCAGTCCATCTGAATACATTTATATGTCGATAAATTACTTTAACAGTAATTTATCGTATTTCACTTATTCGAAAGTATAAAGAAATGAACACTTATATTAACTTTGAAATTTTTGACCTCATGAATTAATTATACATTTTTACTAAAAAGGGGTGATTTTAGATCATTTTTATAATGATCTGAATGTTTAAAATAGTGGTAAGGTATTAAAAACTATAACTTACATTTTTGCTAAATTTCATAACTATAAAAAACAATCAGATCATTTTAAATTTGCTTTTTATGTATCTATTATTTTGCGGTTTAACAAAAACGTTTGATTATGCTACTCTTTTGTTGTTCGTAAAGTTGATTTGTTTTTGAGTATTGTTGTTTTAGTGTTGTTTTTATTTGCATGGTAAGTAGAATGTTCTTGTTTGCATTTTTTTAAAAATTACTAATTTATTAGCTTCCTATTAATTACAGCCAGATGTTCCTCTTGTGGAAAAGTATTGTGTAAAAGCAGCATCCGAAGACTTACATATAATATCTTCTATTATTCTCTCATAACTTCTGCATGATTTTTCCATAAAATGTTTACAAATTTTATTGAATTGATTCTTGTACAAAGCAGTTGTATACAGGGTTGCTTTGAAATAATTTCAGAAAAAGAATTGGCAGCTCAAGATCATAGAAGCATTCATCTATACTATTTTTAAATCCTATAAAAGATCTTTTCTAAAAAAAGAATACTAATGGTAAATCTAAAGTAAATACAGTGCATAAACACAGATTAAATTATGTTGATTGTGGTTTTGCTAAATATTTATCACAATTTAACTAAAATGTTGCATTAAATAAATTTGAAGGATATTTATTAAAATTATAACAGTTACATTAAGGCTACATTAAAAACAAATTAGTTATGAATACTTCCACAAGTATAATTTAATATGTACAATAGATACGAGAGCGGTTTGATAAATGGCCGGTTTGAATATGAGAAAACAACTTTTTCTTCAAAATTTCATTTTATTTCTCATTTTAGCTCGATACACCTAGTCCAATGTTTTTCCAATTTCATTAAGCCATCCTTGTAGTATGATTTATCAAGTCCTCGAAAATATGCATCAGTTTCCCATTCAACTTCCTCATTTGATTTGAATCTCTTTCCACCAAGTCATTTTTTCAGATTTGGGAACAGGAAGTAGTCACAGGGGGCTAGATTAGGAGAATATGGTGAATGCGGAAGTAGTTCGTAACATAGCTCATCCAATTTCTGTTGAGTTTTCCATGATGTGTGAGCTGATGCATTTTCATGATGAAAAGGCACTTTCCTTTTTGCCAAACATGGTCATTTTTTCTTTATTTCAACGTGCAATATTTATCAAGCTTTTCCTTTGTTTCTTTCGGGGTTTTTCCATGCAAAAAATAATGCTTAATCAATGCACGAAATTCGATTTTATCCATTATTTTAACACAATCACAAGTTATTCACTTTTTAAGGCTGTCAAACATAAACTAAATGACATATAGTGCTAAAAATTTACATGCAGCTTACTAACAGATTGTATTTGACAGAAATGATATACATTTGGTTATCAGTGGTGCCATCTCTTGGAAACCGGCTAATTGTTATATCACCCTCATTCCTGTATTATTTGCTCAATGGATTTGTAAAAAATGATACAAATTACCATTTTTATTAAAATGCCTAACGAATCAAATTATTTTTACAAGGAAGGTACCCTAAGTGTTCCTCTATAATTTTGATCAAATTTAGATGTGGTAAACAATTAAAATTTAAGTGATATGTATTTTTTATATTGGCGGTGATTTGGTTTTAGGGGTAGAAATTGCCCCTAAATTTGCACCTGCAATAAGTCATATCAAAGAGTAGTTCAATTTAATAGAACAAACGCTAAAATGTTTATCTAAACAAATCCATAATTTTTTTGATGCTCATATGTTACTTTGAGTGCGAAAACCGCCCCTTTGGAGTGATTTTTACTCCCTAAAACTCAATTACCGCTGATATAAAAAATATGGATCTCTTGGATTATAATTGTCTGCAACACTTGCGGTTCCTTCCTGGTTTTGACAGATTTAAATCTGATTTAATAATTAGAGCAGCATTTCTTAATTTTTTTTGATACATGCCACTGTTATCACGGACCCCTCAGTTTGTTTTTAATGCAACATGCAGAACACGTAAATTCCAAGTAACCCCTGAGTGATCTTCACGGAATGCCAGGATTTCATGGAACACAGTTTAAGAAATGCTGATCTACAATAACTACATAATAAATAATAAAAATTGGAAAATTTACATTCTGACTAGTATAATAGCAGTTAATTCTGTATTTCCAATGTGCTTCATTCTTATTAAAAACTGAATTAATTCACTGACTTCTAGTTTATTATCGTCATATATTGGTATTATGCAAATCAAGTGCTTAAATTTTGTTCGTGTTAAACGTTATGTAATGCATATATAGGGTTCAAATTTCAGAACACACTAATTTATTTTCCAACTTAATACTGTCACATGAGCGGTTGGCGTTACGCCCGATAACGATGCTGGTGTACCTCTAGCTTCTGGGAGGAAGAGGGTCTCTGAAAAATTTCATCAGCACGTCTATGCTCTAAAGAAAATACTGGAATTATGAACAAATGGTTTGAAGGTTGGGGGCGTGCCACTGCTCCTTATTGGCCCTATAATGAATTGAACTGTACTTTGGAACAGGGAAAAACGGTTCTGCAACCTATAAATGTGTTGTCCCGGATTTGCCTCTTACCTAGGCTCCAAATATCACTATAAATTAAGACTATGGCTAGAGGGGGAGGGGCACCTTGACTAACACATATCTCCTGAAATAAAAAATAATAACAATTAACTTATTCTAAGTTTAAAATGAAAGTCCAATTGGGGAATAACTTTATCTATATCTAAAGAAATGGCTTATTCAGCATACACAAAAAACAACAACAGGACACACAGTGTTACAAGCAAACTTCTCCGGCTCTTGAATGTGGCCTAATTCAAGAGTTACGGGGAAGATTAACCAATGTACTATAAAATGAACTTATTGTCTAAATATTTTATTCACAGTAAATATAGGTATGCATTTATAGTTTGGATAGGAATTATGTTTTGACAGGCTCCCCTCAAAACGGGAATGGTTTAAGTTGGGCTCTACAATATTCAGCATTCGTGACTATGAATTACACCGGATTCCCGACGATACACGTTGACATACCACACGTGCCATTACAGGCAACCATTATTGAAGCAAAGAATGTAATAATAAGTACCTTTGTTTTGGTCGACACGTCACAAGGCTACTCACTTGCCCAAAAGCACAATAAATGTCGGCTGTGACTCTTACACGTTCCTGCGCTCAGAAATGGACTCACGTCCTATTAAATTGCGAACGGGGTGGAAAAAGACAGGTAGTTCCCCGAAGCCCACTATTTGGCTTTTCAGGACCGGGATTCTGTCACACTTACTTCTGCGGAAACCTGGCACTCATCCCGGAAACTTCAAAAATCACTCATTCACAAACCGATTTATATCACGTACGACCTAAGCGTGTTTTAATGCCACATCGCGGTGGTCTCACGATGAGTTGTTACAAATTATTCACATTTGTAATCCACAAGAGTGAAAATCGCTTACAACTGTCACTTTTTTTTATTAATTTTTGATTGCCACTGAGAGAAAAACTCGTTTCTTGTGTTTGTTCTGACCGACTATTTATTTTCGTATTCTTAACAACCACGCATTTACCGTAAACGTACGGCGATAAATTTAAATATTGGCGCGGGACGCCAACAAAACCTGACAATACACAATATAGTTGATGATAAGTCCCGTGTTTCAATTTGGAAATTAACTTCAGAAGAAAAAGTTAAAAAGACAGAAATATTGTGGTGTTTAAAAATAGTTCAAAACAATTTGTCACTTGCAAGTTGTGATGGTATTGTATCATTATTATAACAAATGTTACCAGATTCGGAAATTGTAAAATCTATAACTCTCTCTTCTACAAAGATAAATTATATTATTCAATTTGTTATAGAAAAATATATAAAACAACAAGTAACAGAATATTGTTTGATGAAGTTACTAATTCGCAAGTAACAAACAAATTATAAGTAATCATATTAAAATACCTACTCCAATTTATTTAATTATTTAGATAAAAAAACAATTGGATGTTTATACTATATACTGGTCTGGCATATACAAGAAAATTATAACATCTTATTTAGACTCATATTTCATGGGACATTGTTCAGCTGAAGATTCAGAAATATGTATAGATGTTGTTTTAACGTAATATGAATTGCTCATATCTTATTAATATAGGTGTGGACAGTTAAAATGTAAACAAAAGTTTATAAAATTACTCCAACAACATTTACAAGATAATTATAACACTGGACTTATTGATATCAAAATATGTAGCATACATACAATTCAGTATACAATTCATTTAGAAAAGAAATTGCAATTATTTCATTAGATTTTAAAAATATGGAAAAAATTACTGATATTAATGTGTGCTATTTACAGTGCCATATTTCTTCACATTGGTTAACTTTGAGGCCAGTAATTCAACATATTGTTAATCAGTGGAATAATCTTTCTGAGTATTTCTTAAAATATTTGCCTAAATAAAAATTTTCAAAAAGAAATCGCATGTACTAACTGTTATAGCATATACCAAAAAACTAAGAACTTCAAACATGAAGATATATTTACAATTTATAATTAGAAAAATTTTTAAATATTTATGAAAGAAATGAACCAAGAATTCATTTATTGTATATTAAATTAGGAAATTTATTATATTCTTTAATGTCAAAATTTATTAAAAGACATCAGCTTTTGAATGAGAATGCTGATCGACTATTGAATACTGATAAACTTGCAAAAGTAGAGATTAGCAATCAAAACAATCAGTTAAAAGATATTATTTTAAGCTCAAAAGTTGAAGTTATATTTCTCAAGAGAGTTCAAAGAATGCCTTACATTTATATAATGAATTTAAAAATTTTCATTTAACTGTCACTGACTACTTATTTAAGAAATTACATATAGTTATGGTTTAAAGGATGTGCAATTTGCTAATTCTAGAGAACCAAGTGTTATTACAATTAATCGTCTTGCTAAAACTGTTATTGATACATTAAGTCCCTCATTAGTTTTGAATAGCATTTCTGACATGAAAAATCAAGACTCTAGTGTTCTTTGTGATATTATTACAAAGCATTATGAAATGTTTATAGTAGATCCTGACATTTATAAAAAAGAAAGGAAAAGGCTCGATATATTTTGGGAGCAAGTAAAACATATTTTGGATAATTAAGATAAACCAACTGGGATTGGCTAAAACATCATAAAAACAGTAGCTTCCAAATATTACAGGAAACATTTTATTTTGATACTATATCAATGTTTTTTGTGAAAGTTGAATTTTTTATTTTACCAGGAAAATATAGTCAAATTTACAAAAACTCGAATTGTTCCAATACCAACAAGATGCTTATTTTGCAGGAAGTTTAGTTTTTTATAGAAAAAATATGAAAACATCATAAGCAATGGTTGTTACTGTTATAATGGCTGTCACCTACGATTTTCTGTTGTGGCATGTTACACAAAATTGGCATTTATGATAAAATAATATCAATTTCTCAAAAAAAGTATTAACAAATCACGTTTTATTTATTTTTTATTGTTTTTATGATAATATAATACAGACCCGTAAAAGTGGGTTTTGACAAACTGTATTGCTTAGGATGTTTTAGCAAAACTAGTCCATATATGCTGGATATATATGAATTGTGAGCTATAACATAAACCTTAACCCTTTCGCTATGGTAACCATATTCACTGCCGTCACCTGGTAACGGATAATTTTTTTGCTTGTGTATATATACGTATAGAGGGGTCGGAGTCATTTTGCTAATTCGTGATTATTTTTTTATAATTGATTTTTATTTTAGAAAAATTAAAAAACACAATGAAGAATGAATTAGTTTTATTTTAATTATTTTTACAAAGTGCCCTAAGAACTATAGAACCAATCTGTTTAAGATTATTCGGTCTTAATTAGAACTCATTGTAGTAAACTTTTAATTTTTACTATCAAATGTATTTACAGTTTGTTGCACAAGAATGTCAGGTCATTTTTTGTAAAACTAATTATTAAGAAAAAACTAAATATGGAGTAAATGCTGCTAAAATAAAAAATTATAATTAGTACAGAGAAGCCTCTGTAAAAAATCAAAAATCTAAAATGTCAAAGGCTTTAAATTAACAAGAAATACCTGAACTAATAAACTCCAACATTATTTTGAAGTAAATATCTATCGTCATTATCGAGAAAAATGAAAGCATAGATAAATATTTTCTTCAAACTGAGTTTGTTAGAATTTTTTAGTTCAAGCATTTTTTATTAAGTTTTGTTTTTATTCTTGGCTATTCGGAGGATTAAATTTTTTAGGTATAAAAGCATTGTGTTGATTTAGCCAGTTAAAAACACACGTTTTTGCAGAACAAAATATGATCAGCAGCATGAAATTTGGGTATATACTTTTTAATATAAACCTTAGAGTTGATGGTGGCATCTTTCATGTTCTCATTGTAAGGTGTTGAAACGCCATATTTTTAAATTGCTATTCATACTATAATATTCATTTCAAATGTACTTTTTTCAGCAAACTTAATAATGCCAGGCATTGAGCTTTTCATCTTTATCACAATTAGTAGAGTTGCTAAATATTAAATATCTTTCAACATCCAGCATTAACATTTTTTGTGACACTTTTAAGTTTTGTTTCATTTTTCAACATCCTAGGAATTATTTGAAGTTAATTGTTAGTGTAAGTGAGTGCATACTTTTGTTTTATAGTATTTCAAACCTGCCTGAGTCAAGTTGAACAAAATGCAAGATACACTTGTAATTTAGCCGTAAATAGCTTTTCCCAAATTCATTTTTATTTTCAAATATTTCAATTATTTCCTGACTTTGATAGGTGTTAATTTCTTGTCTTCCAGATTTTTGCTTGCTTGGAATTACCTTTATTATACCATATATGCGAAATTTGAGATATAACGTTATCAATGTTTTTTAAATAGCAATTCAAGTTTTTGAGGGCTATTTTTAAAGTGCATATCAAGTAACTACCAAATTTCAAATTTTTATTCCATGCCATTATAAGATTTTAAACAAAAACGTTTTAGTTGAAAAATTCCCTTAATAATTTGTCTGCAATAATGTTGTCTGTTCATTACTTGGCAATACTCTAAATGTAACAAACTATTATTGAACATTTCTAATAACTTTGGATGAAATTAACCTATACTCATGTTTTATTCATTTCTTTCAACTCCTTATTTACTGGCTTCATCTTCTAAACTTTGTTTTTCAAATATCCCCATAAAAAGAAGTCTAAAGGAGTGAGGTCTGAAGACCTGGGTGGCTATTCCAAGGGTCCCCTTCTATTGGTCCATCTGTCTGAAAGGACTGCATTCAAATACTCACAAACATGTTTTGCAATATGTTTCTAATTGGGACATCAGCTTCAGCATCAGGAAACAGAATAGGCAAAATAAAAGTCTCGCACTTGAAATGCGTCACGTAATAGTATTTAAATATGATTAAGTGTTATTTTGACAACAAATGTGAAACGGTGTTGATTACAATAACATATTTAAACATAATCATTGACCTTGTGACTAAGTAAAGATAACAATTTGAAATTTAAACCACATTTTGAGTGTTTATTGCAGAACAATTATTAAGGTGAATAGATGTAAAATGTTTTTGTGTAATATCTCATAATAGACGCAGAATAAGGATTTGAAATTTGATAGTGGGTAGTTACTTGAAATGCATCTTAATAATAGTTCTAAAAAAGCTTGGGTAGCTATTTATAAAAAAATTTGGATGTTACATTTCAAATTTTGAACACATAGTATAAATATTTTTTTAATAAAAAAGAGCTCAACTTAAATCTTTGATTTACAGAATTTATTCCAAGTTACAGTATAATGAGTTCTGCACAGGTTAACAATATTTATCTCCTTTTTAAAGTTTTCTTTCAATTTTAATATAGGAATATAAATTAATTTACTACAATATGCAATAATGTTAAAATGAATATAATACAAGGTCCACCAGTGGAACAGGAAAATTCCAATAAGTAACTGATTGTTAAATAATTAAGTTTCTATTAATTTAACATGTATAAATGGAAAGTACAAGAGTAACAATTTAGTGTACAATATGAAAAATATTATTTTCTGAATACAACCTTTGCCAAATGTCTTCAGTTGGAATGTATGCATTCTTATGGTTGGACCTGAAAATTTTGCATAACATTTCGCAGCATATTAACAGATATTGGCATTAAACTCATTTCAAATATGTTGTTTGAGGGCTGGAATTATCCTGGGTGGATCAGCCTGAAACACTTGTTTTCATGTAACCCCATAAAAAAATCACGTCATTAAATTGGAAGAGCGAGGGGGCCAAGGGATATCCCTATTTCAAGAAATGATGAAACTCGGGAACAAAGCACTCACAGCATTCATATGATTCTCACAGTGTGATTTGTTGCCCTGACTTACTGAAAAAGTGTGTTTTTATTCACTGGAAAAGGGCTAGTTCTGGTATGAGAAAGTTATTAATCATTGCAACATATCACAAATATGGGTTGATGATCTGTTGTCAAAATCACACATTACACTGTCATTTTATGAGCATGAAAAGGTATTTGATGGAAGTAAATAAGAATTTGTCTCTGTCCAGTATCTAAAGTTTTGTTTATTAATGAAACCAAATAAGTGGAAATGTTCCTTATCGCTCATCTACAAGTTGTTCAAGTGATCATCACTTTCTTTAAGGCTCCTGACCATATGCTCACAAAATGGGATTCGTTCTTAATAATTAACTAGATTAAGAGATTGCCCTATCCAAATTTTGTAAGAATAAAGTTGAAGATCTTGATGGAAAATCTATCTCGGTGATGTGTCTTTTATTCCAAGGCATAGGGCATGTTTGACCGATCGGTATGGACTTCTAACCTTCGCCTGTTGAACATCTGCAATGTTTTCAGACTTTTGAACTGTTTTGCACTACCATTTCTTTTGTTAGACGTCCATCCAGTTTCTTCAGGTTGTTTTTCCATGTTAGAATTACGTTATCTGTTGCATGGTGTGTTGAAATGACATCAAAAAGCATGTCATATTTCTAATAAATTCTCATCATTCTGGTATGTTTTCATTGCATAGCTGCGATGTTCACTTGTTCAACAATCTATTACAACTAAAAGCTAGGTCATGCAGATGGTGTGGAACCTGCATCTCTTCCTCACCATATCCACATAAGTTCTCAAAGTCATCTCAAACCTTCCCATTTCACGAGATGACCTGGTATAATGATTGAAAGAAAAAACTTGATAAGTAGTGCCAACTTCAAATGCGAACTTCTTATTTGATATGATTCTACACAAAGCATCATATTTAAAAAAAAATTTTTAGAATAAACGTTGAAAATAATGTGTGTTAGTAATAATTTTTACAGTGTGAGTAACACAAAAACATGATGAGCAATAAATTTTTCTATACTGCATACATTACAATTTGCTTTTTGGGAATGGTTTTATGAGTATTTACTTTGTTCAATAAAGAAAAAATACTTTCATAATAACACCTATCTTTAGAAAGAACTTCTAGTTAATGAATGTTTATTTCTTGCTTGTACAAGGTTTGTTTAAATAATTTAGAGCATTTTAAGGAAAAATAGAAATATGAGGAAACATTTTTTTATTATTTTTTTAAGACTTGATAAGCCCTCAAGAACACTTCCTCAAAGAGGAATTATATTTATTTTGCTGTAAGTGCTTTAATTAAATTTGGATTAGTCTCCATGCATCAAGTAAAAATATCCGAGATTTCTATTATACTTTAATTGAAGTAAATTTTAGTTATATTTAATATTGTACATTATGGGTACAGGGTGTCTATAGGCCATAAAAGTAACAAAGGACAATAAAATATAATGAAAATAAGAAATTTGAAAAAGTCTTGTCACACCTCAAAATGATTGCATTATTTTCTAAATGTAAAACAAACTTCATGATAAGCCACAGTTTATGAACTCCGAGAAGAAGGAATGAGTCACTATGGGTGTTTTTCCATTCTGGTTAAGGGTTTTTTTAAATATGATCTAGTGAGTAAGGTTAGAATTTGCTTTCGAAAGTCCCCAAAAGTCATGAAATTTACTTTTAAAAGCTCTCTAGACACCCTGCAGTATTTTGAATTGAAAACCTTTTAGCCTTCCTTAACTTTAATTCAAAAATTAATAGCTTGTATTAATTAAAATTGTCATTATTATGTTAATTTATTTATATAATTCTAAAATATATTTTTTAATATAATAATATAAAAGAAGTGTTTTATTAATGTTGACTAATATTTTGCACTGCTGCATTTGGATTGCTATGAAGTAAGAATGCCTCATACATCATCATCATTAAAATTACTAATATTCCATTACATTTAGGAAATTTGGAAGCACAATTCAACAAACATCCATATAAGTGCGAAAAATGTACAAAACGATTTTCGAGACGTGATCATCTTCGGACTCATGAGAAAAATATTCATGGTGAAGATGCTGGACCTTTTGCATGTATTATGTGTTCACAGTTGTATAAAAATTCTGAAAGTCTGAGAAAACACATTGCAAAGTTTCATTTTCAAAAAGTTAATGAAATTTATAATAGAATACAAGCTGATGCGTAATAATTTAATTTTGATAGAAATAAAATTTGTGTGCCAAAGATAATAATAAAAATTAAATTGCAAATTTATTGTACATTAGGTGCCAGTTATTGTGTTCACTGGTTAATAGAATTATCCATTTAATATGATTAATATTTAAAGGACCCAAACAACTGAGAGGTAAATGCATTTTTCAGTGTTTTTTAGGATTGAATTTTCAGTTAAAAGAAATACAATTCCCAAAAAAATTGAATGCTATATATGTGTTTACATATTTTTGTATAGAGCTAAATTAACAAATTAACCATTCATAAAGTTTTTAACTTATAAACTGTTAGTTTCATGTCACATAGTTTGCCACTTATTGTTGCATATGTACATATAAATAATGCTTGAATTTAAAAATACTTAACACCTACAATATTAGTTATATTTGAAAATTAAATTTGACATAATTTAAATTACTATATAAAGTGTCCCAAAAGTTCCCAAACTTTTTTAAAATAGGAAAAACCAAACAAAATGTTGAGCTATATTTTTTTTTATTGAAAAACAATCTCCATTGTGGTCGATACAATGATTTGAACTTCATTTAGTGCTGCAAATGATTTTTTTCATGGCACCTTTTGATATGTTATTTAGAATGGTGGCCAATGCCTCTGTTATAGTATTTATATCAACATGAAGTTGTAGAAACAGGAAATAATATCGCATGGAGACAAATCTGACGTATATAAAAAATGTTATGTTAAATAAAAGAGGGTATTTTTTAAGAGTTTTGTGCATGCAGGTAGAATTAATACAACAAAAGATTTGGATCAACTTTGGATTTCTGATTAGCCCAGGTGTACAAGCTAACTGTTGTTCTATAGCTTGTGGTGGAACCGATGAGTTGAGCATCACTGTATTCTAAAATACGTACAATCAATACCTGATATGGATGTTGTTGACCAATACATTTTTGGAAAACTAAATGCTCAAGATAACAAAGTTGATGTGCACTCTACACTTACATATTATAAACTGCAAATATATTTTCTTATAAACTATTAAGTGCAGTTAATACAGTGAAAACTTTGAAAATTTTGAAGTACTATCTTTTACTAATTTTGAAAAGTAATAGCTCTAGATATAATATATATGCAATATACATTAAGTCTAGAAATACAAAATACAGATGGTTCTTAAAGAAGATTAGTTGGAAAGCAATAATTAATGTATTGTCGTAGATTTATGTTTTTAAATTTCTCAAAAAATTATTAATTATTGTAAAAAATGTTATAGTGATAATTATAAAATAATTTTATTAACTTGCAAACAAGTGTCGTTAACTGAAGAACAGTTATTAAGTTTTTCAATCTAGTTTTTTTTTCATATTACAACGTAGTCTAAAAAAATTAAGACTTTCTCTTATGTTTATAAATATGGAAATGTCTACAAATGATTAAAATATTATTTATGTTTATTTTGAGAATGATAATTGGAACCGTCATCCTTCCAAGGTACTGGACATGCAAAATGCTGCTTAATTCTAGAGATTTTCTCTGATAACTCACTTCAACGCATTTTTTCAGGGAACTGCTAAGTTCATGTAAAAGGGTATCAAAGACATAAGAACTATAGTAAGCTTTAAGAAAACATTGCCATTTTCGAAAAAATCGTAAAAAACCTATAAATTGCAAGAATAAAGTGGGACTTCCAGTCATTTAATTTTAACTAAATTCTTGCTATCTCATTGGTGGAAGATAGAAAGTTTAAATACGATTTTTCAGTTTTATAGATGTTTAGTTTTTGAGATATATTTACAATTAATAATTCAAATACTCCTGGTTACTCATTTTTGAAACATTTATTAAAGTAATTGCTTTGTTCATATAAAACGGAATTAAGTAGCTAAGAAATACACTGAAAATATCAAAAAATGACAGAAATAAAGTGTTACTTCTGGTTATTTGATTTCAACCAAATTCTTGCTTTTGCACACAAGGGTAGTTGTGACCTCAAATATAAATTTTCATTTCTCTGGGACTTTTAGTTTCATAGTTATTTTATTCAGAGTTAATGGTAAAAGTACTACCGGTTGGTCAATTTATGGAAAATTTTCTGAGAAACCACTTAAACTAAATGAAAGGGCATTAAATGTCTAAGAAACAGTAAATTTTAAAAAAATCGTTGGAGCTGTTTTCAAGAAAATCTCAAAACCAAAAAATGACAAGAGTAAAGTGGCACTTTTGGTTATCTGATTTTAGAGAAATTGTTGCAGATGCATGTAAGGATAGATACAAACTTAAATATAAAATTTTGTTTATCTAGGACTTGTTGTTTTTGAGATATCCTGATCACACACAGACAGATCAATTTTTAAAAACATGATTTTCTGGCTCAGGGAACCCGTAAATGTGCATTTCCATTAAAATTTCCACATCAAAAATTTCAGATGAAAACAATACTTTCTCTTTTACCTATACAGTAAAGTCGAAATAATTCGAGTTTTGATAGTTCAAGGTTCCATGTAATTCGAACCACATAAATTACAAAGGAATAAACTTGAACAAACGATCTTCAAATTATGAATGTCTTTAATTTGCTGTAAAGTTGTTGGGCAACATGTCTGTCTGGTACATATCAGATAGTTCGTCACTTAATTGTCTTTCCCACTATTGCTCCCCGTCCCACCACTCTCCAGCAATGTCACTCAACTCTGGTTGTGACTAAAAATAAATCATCTATCTTTATTTCTAACTTTGTGTAGTAATATGTAATTAGATAATAAGATACATATCATTTATTCTGTTCTTAATTTTAAGCCTTTGCACAGTTGTTTTGTTTTAAATTCCTATTCTTCTTGTGGTGTTGCTTGTGATCCGAGTTTTTTTGATTTCGAGGAGCTTCTGGTCCCATACTACTCAAATTACCAGGATTCTACTGTATTTCATATAGGATAAGAGAAAGTAATAACTATTTTTCCCTTAGACAATATTTGTTCTACTAATCTCTTATAAGATATAAATCTCAATGTTATTCGTTTTAAGCATAAAGATTAATTTTTTTATACCGTGTCGAAGTTTTGGGTGGAATAATCCATACAATTAATAGCTCGAAAATGTACGGCCAAGATCCTCGGACACGTCGATTTTTATTTTTGGC
>JAHWXV010546810.1:0-10031 GCA_024586415.1 Phrixothrix hirtus | reverse complement strand
GCCTGTCCAGTAACTTGGATGGGTGACCGCTACAATTATAGTTTCCAAAATAAACGTAGGCAATAATCTAATAATTTTTGGACACTATTGGCATATATGGTATATGTACGTAAGAGAAAGTCGTGTGTTGTTTCACACCAGATTTTTCGTATTAAGGTCATAATATTCGAGCACAATTTAGCACAAACCTAGCACAATTCAGCACAACTCTTAAAATTAGCTAATTCGAAAAGTGCGGGCTAACTTCGTATAGGTGCAAGTACCAATGTATTTATACTAAAATCTAAATATGGAGTTAAACGTTGCTAAAATAAAGAATAATAAATAATTAATTGATAAAAGGCTTTTTCAAGATCCCAAAAACCTAGAATGCTATCAAATATTTTGAGTTAACCCAAAACAAATCGAAACAAAAAAACTAACGCAAACACAACATTGTGGAAAAAAATATTTATCTTAGTCATCAAGCACAGTTACAGAAATTAAATCAATTTGACAATTCAATTAATAATAAAATGAAAACATCAACAAAGTAAAGGGATAAAAAATTGTAAAAAATAAATGCTTTTGTAATTAAAGAAAGTCAAATGCTATTTAATTTAAATCAACAGAATTCTTCAGAACACAATTTGAATTGTGGCATTTTATGTAAACTGTTTGCCTAAGTTTGCTTTCGAAAATGTTAAGATTCTGGAAATAATTTTAACATCTTTTCAACAAAAATTATGACCCGTTTCAAACCGATATTTAGTAATTTTAGATTTTTCAAATTAACCATTCTTAACGTATCTTTTGTGTTGGTTAACTCTGTTTTCAAATGATTACCCAGCTTCTCTAATATACAATTTATCACAATTACATGGAATTTTATAGATCCAACATTTATTATTTTCATTTGCATTAAAGGGCATAGTAATAATTAAAATTAAACGTAAAAAATTTTAAGAACTAAAAACGGTTTTGATTTTAAATTTTTTACTAGTCCATTAATTTTTTCAGAATACCAGCAACACAATTATGGTAACACGATAGTGTCAACATACAGAGTTGTGTCAATTTAGAGATAGGATCTGTACACATATTTAGAGCTGCAAACAATGGACTGCAAATGATATAGTTTACTGTTATCTGTCATTTATTTAATGAAAACAATTTTTAAAAAAGTAGAATTTAATTATAATTTAATACTTATTATTAAAACGTGATCAAAAATAATAATAATCGATTTTCTTCGTAGCTTATAATTTGCGATCAATTAAATTTCAGTTCCCAATGGGCTATGAAATTTTTCCCTAAAGTGTAGCTTCGACACACGCACGCCAACCAAAGCCAATACATAACCTGCAAATTATCTATAATAATAATGCCAACAAATTTGGTGGGAAGAACTTTATTATTAAATTAAAATAGGAAATTTATTGACAATATTTACAATAAATGTACGAAACGAATTACTATAATGTTTTATTTCACAATAATTGCAATAACAAATTACACAACCAATTAATAACAGAATATGACAAATTCAAGCTTTAAATTTGTCAGATAATTATTACTGAGAATGGCTTAACCTAAGACATGAATTATTTTTTCATAGCCCACTGCGAACTGAAATTTGAATAATCGCATGCTATTACTATTTTCAGTTTTAGGGATTTGTTTAAACATAATACTCCTCCGGTCAAGAGGCTTTTTACATTTTTAAAGTCAAATACGTTAAAAAATATTAAATAAGACTTTTATATAATACTAGATTCTCAAAATGAGGGAAATAGGGGCTACTCAAAAATGTTATAATATACAGGGTGTTCTATTTACAAAGATAAGTATATTTCTTATCATGTGATTTATATTCGCAAATGTGTTCTTTGTTGCATTTTTAGAATAAAACTTCTTGTCGTATCTCCAGTAATAAAATAAATAAAGTGGTGATCAATATACAAGGTGTGACACATAAAAATGGGATTGAATATATAACTTGAAAAAAGAGCGGAGTTGGCAACAACTGTTTTGCCACACCCTTCCTCTATTCACGTTGCGGGTTTGGAGTCAACCGGGTGTGCCAGTTTAGTGAAAATGTGCTACTCCATTCTGTCGTTAAAATATCTAGTGTGAAAAGTGAACGAAGAATCAACTTTAAATTTCTTGTGAAATTTAAGAAATCGACCACAGGAACTTCCTAAATGTTAACAGGAATAATACTTTGTCTAGGATAGGTCTGCGATTACTGACCAAAGTTGGTGATGTGTTCCGGGGTAACCGGCGATTGAATGTTTGTGCAGTAGCTGAAGTGGTTAAATTGGGTAGGGAAGCTGTACGGCGCATTTTAGCTGAGGAATTGAACATGAGGCAGGTTTGTGCGAAGGCTGTTCCAAAAGTTCTGTCCGAAGACCAAAAACATACAGACGCGTGCGCGGACATGCTAGAACGCATCAAAAGTGAGGCAAATTTTTTGGAATCTGTTGTTACTTGTGATGAAACATGGATTTTTATCTACGATCTTGAAAGTAATGGCCAGTCCGATGCAGTGGAAGTGTCCAGAATCCCCAAGACCAAAAAAGTTCGCATGTTAAAGTCCAAATTCAAAGAAATGTTGCTTGTCTTCTTCAACATTAGAAAAATTGTAATGATTGAGTGAGTTCCAAGTGGTCAAACTATTAATTAGCACTACTACATTGAACTACTAAAAAGACTTCATGAAAAGATTAGGACAAAAAGGCCGCATTTGTGGAATGATAAATCGCTGTTGCATTAGGAAAATGTACCTGCTTACTAGTGAAGCAGTTTATTGCCAGCAAAAACATTACTGTGTTGGAATAACCGCCTTATTCACCTAATTTAGATCTCTATGACTTTTTACTCCCTAAAGTTAAGTCTTACCTTAAGGGAACCCATTTTTCCTCTGTTAAAGATGTTTAGGTTAAAACGGAGACGGTCCCGAGAGGCCTTCCAAAAACTGAGTTCCAGAAATGTTAGCAGCAACGACAGCAACTAATGCAGAAGTGTGTGAATCTTGAAGATGATAACATTACGGGTAACTAATATGTACGTACACTCGTTTATGGGAACAGTCCTGGTTTTTGTGTCGCACCTCGCATAATGAATAACCCTGGCGATTAACCTCTGCAACGTACTAATAAATAAAAACCAAAGTATACGATGCACTTTTGCAACATCTAAGTTTTCAAATTGGATTGAAAGTAATTTTATAACGGTTACAGGCATATTATCTTGTTTATTTCATGCTTACGAACGTACAAACTTGGCGCCCAAAAATCCTGTTACATAATTTGATATTAATAAAAATAATATCCGCGAATTTGAGAAATAAAATTAACACAGAACTGATTTTGTTCAATTTCGCCATTCTAATGATTGCATAATTACAAATAAAAGCGTATTCTTATAATTACTACTTTCTTGTGATATGAACGTCTTTTGTAAAAGAAAATTTATGAAAAATAGCATACAAATCAAAGCACATTGACATCACTTTGCCACGACTAGCACGACCAATAAACAGTTGGGGAAGAAATATAATACTTCAGTTCAATATTCTGTTTACTATTTGCTACATTTACGTTTTAGTCATGATTCGTTTATTTCTATTACGTACAGAAAGTATACAAGGGGTTTGTAATAAGTCTAAAACAGTTTGTATAGAACAAATTTACAAAAATATATATCTAATCCTGCAATGAACTATTTAGAAATAAAACTTATTGAAATAAGACCCAAAAATCACTTTTTACAACAAGAAATAAATATAATAACTGCCGTATTCGTATAAGAACATTCGGTACAGAAGGATTAATTAAAAAAAACTGGAAAGGTAAAGATTTTAAAATTTGGAAAACAATTAAAAGAAGGTATGGTAACCTGGAAACCTCTAAATATTAAAATTGATTACAAATTTTCGGTGTATAAATACTGATTAAGCATAAATCGTATGGTCAGCAATGATTGATTACTGGCATTACAAAAGATGAGAGATGTTGGAAAGTAATTAACCTAGAAGACTTCGCAAAAAATCTCCTTGCTAGTCCAAAACTTTTCTCTCGCGAAATATTCGCTTAACAGTTTTTGCAACCATATAAATCCAAGCTTACTTGACTCATCAAGAGGATTGAAGAAATTAATCACCAATTCCATTTCATTTACTAAAAGGACACTTTCTTGACTTAACACATCTGAGGATGCGTTGTGACGTTATTTCTTCCATTTCCACTTTCTTTGCGTCATATCTCTCAGTAATAAAAGTTTCTTGCACAAAAATGATACAACGTCGATATTTTTTATACAGGGTGGAACGGAACCGACTAAGCGATTTGTATTTGTCACTGCTCAGGCTAAGGTGGGATGAGGGGGGAGTAAGTAGTGTCGCTGTGTTCACTCGATCATCCCATTGTCAGTTGTAACCATGATTTGAACGGGAGTGCATCGCGGATTCGTTGTGCGCACTTTTTACGAAAACAACAATTTTGTCTTCTTAACGCAAAGAGCTTTTCAACGTCACTTCAATATTCCACGCGGCGTTTCAATCCCTTCTGCAAACACTATTCAGTCATGGGTTCGGCGATTAGAAGAACATGGAAGTACCCTACGTGAAGGAATATTCAATTGTTTAGAGAAGCAGTTGAACGATCACCCAGACGATCGGCTCGTATGCACGCAGTTGCTTTAGGAATGTCTCACCGTTCTTTGAGAAAGATGCTTCATGAAGACTTGCTATTCCATCCATACAAAATGAAGCTTGCGCAAGAATTAAGTATAACTGACCGTGTAAATCGCATGAATCTTTGTCAGGAAACGCTTCAGGATATCCGTCCAGAAGCAACATTTTTCAGTAGCGACGAGGCGCATTTTAATCCGTCTGGAGCGGTTAACAAGCAGAACTTTCGTTACTGGGCAGCAAATAACCCGCGACTGCTTCATGAAAAGCCACTTCATTCTGCTAAAGTGACAGTATGGTGTACCATATCCAAATTTGGCGTGATAGGTCCATATTTTTTGTGACTGTCACTTCGGCCCGTTATGTTTCAATGTTAGAAAATTTTCTGCAACCCAGATTAGAAGAACTCGCAAAAGAACATGACTTGGGGATCTCTGGTTTCAACAGTATGACGCTACTGCCACACAGCTCGAAACTCTGTTTTAAGACAAATGTTTCCCGCGCGGGCGGTCTCTCTGAGGGGTGACGTAGGATGGCCGGCACGCTCACCCGATTTGAGAATTTGTGATTGCTTTCTCTGGGACTACTTAAAGGACACAGTTTTTAAACATCGCCCTCACACCCTACAAGCGTTAAAAGACCGAATTACTGAAGAAATCAATGCGATACCAATTGAAATGTGCCGGAGATCCGTTGAAAATTTCAGGAACCGCCTTCATCAATGTACCGCTGCTGACGGCCGCCATCTTGGAGACAATTTTTAAAACTTAGAGATAAAATCGGATTACCTTTCGTATTTAAAAATAAAACTATCTTTTTTACAATTTGTGCCGTTTTTTATTTATAGCCACTTCAAACCACTCAATCTACTCTGCCACATCCTGTATTTATCCAAAATTGGGGCAATTAACTAGGAGCTCATTTTCAATCCAATTTTTTGGTCTGTCCATGCATAACATTTGTGTCTCGGTCTACGTTATGAATTCGATATCGTTACCTATAATGGTCAAAATAATAAAGAAATTAATAAGTCAGTCGTGTTTTTGATATTTGTTCAGGTTAATTTATTCTGAAAGCAAATTAAGTCCCTAGGAAGTTTAGGTTATATTCATAAAATAATGTGAAGGTGGATTATATCCTAATCAGGTCTCTAATTGCGACCCGACCTTCATTCCTTTAATGTACGAATTTCTGTAATTATTATGACAGCAAAAGGTGAAATTTAGGTTAAACCATTTGCTTAGTTGATTAACGATTCAATTTTTTCTTCTTTGTGAAATATCGCTCAAAATGTTTTTGTCATATCCATACATTTAATTACCTAATTAATCCTTTACCGAACAAGGAGGATTAATTTATCAATGTCAAGATTTTATCTAAAAACATATTTGTACAAATTTCAATATTTAATATTTTTCGTTAAAGCGTCTGTTTGGTATCGCTTTTGTTAAATTTTCCATATAATATATACCGCATAATTTCGAAAACTTTTAGACATTAACGTGAATTACATTTCTTATTTTGCCGTTTAAGTAAGGTCGTTTAAGCACGCAATTTGAATATTATACCGTATTATTTATGTTCACCATACATGTGATTTTTGTACATAAATATCCTCAGTGGTTTATAATCTTAAACTCGTTAGCGGCTACTTTTCGAGAATCGTTAAGTTTTAATTTTAGCATAACTTTAATTCAAACTACTTTTGCTTATATCACATTGGCAAAGACAATCATTGTAATTACAGGAGCAGAAAGTCGTGTCAATAGATTAAGAACGTATTATTTGTTTTACTTTAAAAAAGGCGTGTTCATCCAACCAAATATTTTCAATTTTGCTCCAATTTTAAATACAAGAAGATTTGAAAATTTTACATTTCGTTCCACCATTCCTAAAGCGTAATTGTTAAAAATTACTCAGTAATTTAAATTTAACTGTAACATTTAGTGATAAATAGGTGGCTGATTATATGATATGAGGGTTTATTCCCTAATGTCCTTGGTTCAATTCGTAGGTAATTATTATTTATTAAACAAGTTGTTAAAGTTTAATTGTTTTAGATTACAATTTATAGCCGTTACGTTGATTAATTTACATATTTGCATTTAATTTAAGTCAAATTGCAGTAGGTAAACGATTGTTTTCTAAATTTATTAGTTTTTCTAAATATCGTGACATTCATGAACTTTATGAGCTATTAAGATCCTACTTTGTTTAGTTAAACGAACGCAAGGTCTAGTTTCCTTAGTATTTCAGGGCTCTTTCTGTATTAAACAGGCATAAGCAATGAATGCTTTAATTCAGTTTAGTGTCGGAAAACTAAGCGGCTCCTAAAGAGACGAGACAAAGCAGTTGAGAAATAAATTTTATTTACATTTTACACTCCTTCTGGATAATTTCTCCATTTATTCCCCTAATCAAAATTTACAGTTTAAAATTATCGATTTTTTAATTCGCTACATTAAATTAATAATACAGCGTTTAATCTATTACGGCCGACAATCAGAATTAGTAATCAAATTTCACCTCTTGTCAAAAATGAAAAATGTGCCTAAATTATGTATGATTAAATCTAATTCACACTTACGAAAATATGCCGAATCGAATGTATTTTGGAGGTATTGATAGAATAAAGGGCGTTGTGCCACCTAAGGGAGAACAAAAAATCGCAGACCAGGATAAGGCTTCATCCTGGCTAGCTGAAGCACGGTTGTTAACGTTTTACAAAAAAAATATAATAACGCTTAGGTTTGTTGTAAACTTGACAAATTTACATGGTATCTGTTTGTATATTAAAAATACAGATTTCGTATTTAATGTTTGCAACAATGCCAAACGTAAGTTACAACAAATTAACATGAATGATTGACTAACTGTATTTAATAGACAAATGTAAAATAATAAATGTACTGGAGCTAAAGCAAGTGCATTTATATCAAATAAATCCCGCAAAATAGTGCGTGACTAAATTTATATCAAAGGAAGACTAATTAATTGAATACTTACAGATCCTTATTCATTAAAATTTGTTTTATTTTTCCTAAAAACGCAAGCAAAATTTCCAAGACTGCCTTTTAATCGTTTATCGATTAATAGTGTAATAAAATTCGACATAATAAGAGTTTTGTAGAAGATTCTGGAACATTCCAATAGGTTCCATCTAACTAAAATAAATGATGTAATGGCATTAGAATTTATTACATCAGCATTATGACTAATTTTATTGCTTATTATTCTAGAGTTTTTCCAGCATTCTCCTTTCTATATAAATAGCAGTTTAAATTCCTTTGGTTTAGTTTTGCTTAGAATCTTGTCTCGTTAAGAAAAGAATAAATAATGTATAGAATTTGATTAAAAAGGCTGCATTAGTTGAATTGTAATCATTTAATTTCAAAGTAGTAACCAAAAACGAATGGCTTTTTTAAAGTACGTTGCAAAACTAATTAAATTTCTATATAAAAGCATACCCGTCTTAAAAAATTTGAGGACAAATTTTTGGTAAAAAGGTTAAGCTTATTATGTTTGTGAAGTTAGCACCCCGATGATAGTACTCAATAGTTCTGATAAGAGTTCTGGCATATTTTAACTTGGGACAGAAGTACTTTATAGTTTTTAAAAGAGTTCCGGCCGTTTACTATAAAAAAGTGTTTAAAATTTTGGGTGCTAACTTCGCACCGCACTCCAACATTCAAATACAATAGTTATGAAATAAGTTACCCGTAGTGGTACTAATAATAAGGAGTACTTTATACTTTTTTAAAGAGTTCTGATATTAATAACAAAAATAATTAGCAAAATTTAAATTCCTATCATTCAAAAAGTAAAAAGTTGAAAGTCCCATCAGTTCTAGTGGGCGTTCTAGATCTAAAACCACAAGACACACAAATGATTTCAATAAAATTTTTCTCTAAAATCAACAGTAAAATAGTTACACATACAAACTTGTAAATTATACAAAACTCTACCGATGCCCTAAAACATTGAAAAATTGAAAGTTCCAGTAGTTTCGATCAGAATTTTGGATCTAAAACGACCAGATCTACAACTATTCCTTATAAAATGTTTCCATAAATCCATAATAAAAAAGTTATAATAAGCAAAGTTTGACATAGTCCGCAAAAAGTTGAAAATTGGAAGTTCTAGTAGTTCTGGCCGGAGCTGTGGATAGAAGTCAATGGAATATGCAACTATTTTAGAGAAAGTTTTTCCATAAAGTCAACAGAAAGAAAGTTACATTAACTTTTAAATTTTGCAAAAATCTGACGATGATCTGAAATATTGAAAAATTGAAAGTTTCAGTAGTTCTGATCAGAGTTCTGGATCTAAAACGACAAGATACTTTTTGTTTTAAAATTTTTCCATAAAGTTAATAGAAAGGAAGTTGTATTAAGTAACAGCTTGATAAAGTTGGTAAAAAGTTGAAAATTAAAAATTCCAGTATTCTGATCAGAGTTTTAGATCTAAAACGCCGACATCTACAATTTTTTGTTTTAAAATGTTTCCATATAGTCCATAGAAAAAAACCATATTCAGTAAATGTTTGACAAAGTCTGCAAAAAATTTAAAATTGAAAATTCCAGTAGTTCTGGTCGGAGTTGTGGATAGAGATCAATGGAATCTATATTTCATTATTTTAGATGAAGTTTTCCATAAAATCAACAGAAAGAAAGTTACATTGACTTTCAAATTTTTCAAAAATCTGACGTATATCTAAAACATTCAAGAATTGAAAGTTACAATAGTTCTGATTAGAGTTCTGGGTTTAAAACGACGAAATATACAACTTTTTGTTTTAAAATTTTTCGATAAAGTTAATAGAAAAAAATTATATTAAGCAAAACTTTGGCAAAGTCCGCAAAAAATTAAAACTTAAAAGTTCCAGTAATTCTGATCAGAGTTCTGGATCTAAAACAAAAATATCTACAACTTTTTGTTATAAAATGGTTCCGTAAATCCATAGAAATAAAGTTATATTAAGCAAAGTTTGACAAAGTTCGCAAAAAGTTGAAAATTGAAAGCTCCAATAGTTCTGATTTGAACTCGGAATCTAAAACGACGAGATCTACAACTTTTTATTATAAAATTTTTCCATAAAGTTAATAGCAAAAAAGTTATATTAAGCAAAAGTATGAGAAAATCTACAAAAATTGGAAAATTACAAGTTCCAGTAGTTCTGGTGTGAGTTCTGGATAGAGGTCGATGAATTATATAATTATTTTACAGGAAGTTTTTCCATAAAGTCAACAGAAAGAAAGTTACATTACTACTACTACTACTACTACTACCCATCACGCCATTCCCTTACCGGGGTAGGCAAAACCACTAACAAACCTCCACCTTCACAACCACTGCATGCACA
>JAHWXV010546712.1:0-11163 GCA_024586415.1 Phrixothrix hirtus | reverse complement strand
TAACTTTTGTTGTTCAAATAATGTTAATACATCTTATAAAAAAGTAAATTTTCAATTTCTATCATAAATAACGGATTGCGGCGAATTTACCTTTTTTGTATAAAATAAAGAAACTACAAGTACTTCCTCAGCTGTAATATACAACGTCTCTTTTTTAAGGTTTGAGCTGTATACTACTCCAATTTCGTTAAATTATTGTTCACCAATAACAAAGTTATAAGCTTTTTAAAATAAGTATTCTGAGAACACGCCAAATTATTGCACTTTTTGTAAAAAATTTATAACATTTACGAAATGGCATAAGGTAACAAAACGAAACTTCTTAATTATAATAACAAATGATGTATTGATAAGCTGTAAAAATTACACAAAAATTGGCTCCGCCGTTTATGAATAAACTTGTTTGAAAGTGAACCGCCAATACTTATTATTTTAATTGTAGAAGTATATACAATATAACAAGAAGTTAAAAATGGTATTACAAAACTTACATGAAACAAGAATTAAATAGAAAGATAAACAATAAACATGAACACTAATTAAATATTTTCTAACGCTAAAAGATACAAAATGTCAAATAACGTCAATTGATTTAAATGTTAAAATAAATTTGAAATTTAAAAGTCATGGAAATGAAAAAATAAATAATAGACTGCAAATTGACCAAGAAAAAATTTTTGAATAAAAAACGTTAAACTAATATCTAAAAGTTAGAAAATATTAAATCTAACAATAACTGGACTAATTAATAATAGCAAAGTAAAAATGTGTAAATACTACTTAGATTATCCATATCACTTTTAAAGTTCATACCATTAATTTCATTTTTACTGTGACACATTTCCAGTAAAGTCCTTCGTTTAAAATTTGTTTCAATCACTAAAAATTTAACGTCACCATAATTAATTTTATGACCTGTGTATAGTGTATAGACAAAGCAGCAGAGTTAGGCTTTAAGCGACAATCACTTCTGTGGTGTGATATTCTATTTTTTACCTTTTGGGTCGTTTGGCTGATATACAAAAGATCACAATTAGCACAAGGAATACAATAAACTAAATCTCTTTTGTTTAATATTGGAGTGGAATCTTTAAAATTTGAGAGAACAAAATTTAAATTATCAAAATTAAATGTAGCTGTCGTAATAGGCATGCCTGAAAAAATATTTCTCAATAAATTTGTTAAGCCACTAATATAAGGTACTTTTTTATAAATAACTGTGTTAGAAGAATTATTTAAAATGTTATTATAATCTGAGTCACTAAAAATTAATTTGTTTAGAAATTAGATTTACACTCTAACTGTATTTCGTAATGAGGCGTGACACAATGTTTACGAATCGGAAGATAAGGAAATATTACAAACGTAAGACTTTTAGAACTGGAATTTTCCTGCTTAAAATTGTGGTATTTGTATTGTTTTACTTCTCATTTAACTGTAAATTGTTTGAGAAGGTTTATAATGTTAATTTAATTTCATTGTAGAATGTGTGATTCCATCTATGTGTGGGGTTACGTTTTCATGTTTGGTTGGTTTACAGGTTTCTTTTTTGAATTTTAGTTAAATAAATTTTCTATTTAATATTTACAATTCATTATATTCTTAAATACTAGATGGCCTTAATGGTATTAACTATTAATTATAAAAATCATATATTTTCAACCTTAAAGTTAAATTATTTTTATTTACATATTTTAGATTGATTTCTTATCACTTCTTATACCCCTTTGTTAATTTATTTATTATTAATTAATAGAACGTTTTTATATTTGATTTTAACAGTGGTTAAACAGTTTTACTTATTCTATAAATAGATTTCTTATATAAATGACGTTTTACCAATTCTTATCTTTTTAATTTGTTACATGGCATCACCAATTTATATACATAAATTTGAAATATGATCATGTAAGTAATCATAATTGGGAACACGTCACAATGAGTCAAAGCAGGTGCAATATTCATTTATTTTCCTGGCGGGTAAAATTCGTTATTACGCTATTTCGTCAGTGTTTACTCATTATTTGTAACGAATTCTATATACACATCAGTTGAATTAACAACTGTATTAATGATAATAGCAAAACCAAATTACAGCGAAGTTATGTAGTGGATATTTTTTAAAAGACTTCTTTCCGTTGCTTTCTCAAAATATCATTAATTTTAGATAATATTACTTCTACTAAAGCTAACAAAACGAAATACATTTTTGTGTTTATGTATAATATACCTTTTAAAGTTCAATACTTTCTTTATTTTTGTGAGTTGTATTGCAAAGCTATTTTAAATTTTTTACAAGGGATTTGAAGTTTTTTCTTAGTACAAAAATGGATGCCAGTTACTTTTTAAATACAATAACCTGTTGTTGCAGTTTATCATTTATTTATTTAGTTGTTAATACCACGCTATTTAAATATTGTGCGATGTCCGGTTCAGCAAGCAGTTGTATCTGTAAAATTGATTTGTAAGAACAAGTTCTGTAGCACAATTACAAAGTTTATTTTGTCTATAGTTCCATCATATATGGGGAGGGGGGAGGTTCAGAAATGAACAAAGTGCCATCTACTATTCAATAACAGAGCTATAAATGTTAGTTGGTACTATAGTTTCACTTATGAGCACATATAAACTTACAATCATTGTTTATTTTCAAGTCATTCGAATTTGATGTAGAAGTGCATTGATTTAAAATGGAAAATGTTATCATCGTGCTGTAATTGAATTCATGGCGAAAAAGGTTTGAAGGCAATGCAAATTCATACCTAAATAGTAAATATGCTAGGAGAATCTGCTTCTTCAAAAATAATGGTTTATAAGTGGCCGTGAGAGTTTCAAGTGCTTACGCAAACATTGAAAACAATTCCCACGGTGGACGTCAAAAAACTGCGAGAACATGAGAAATCGTTCGGAAATCCATGATGTGGTATTAAAATACCGTCAAGTAAAAGTGCGTGAAATAGCTAACATAATTAATATCTGAACATAACGTGTATGATATACTTTACATAAAGTGTTACACGTGAAATATTTGTGCAACATGAGTGCTGCATTTACCAAAAATTGAGAACAAACGCATTCGAATGAGAGTTTCTCAGGAATGAGGAAAAACAAAGTTGATTTTGTACATTATTTTATAACTATGTACGAAACATCACATACCACTACACTGCAATAATAAGAACATTCAAAATAATGGACAGGAGCCAGTTGTTCTGAACCAAAGAGAGTGCAGTTGGTTTCATCGGCAGGAAAGACTACATCGTCTGTTTTTTTCAGATTCCAAAGAAATTTAGTGATTTATTATCTTAGTAAAGGTAAAACAATAACAGAAGCATAGTATGCAAAAGTTTTGGACCAGCTAGATAAAATATCGGAAAAAGAGAGCGGTTTTATTAAAAAAGATTTCATCGTCAAGACAATGCACCTGCTTACAAAAGTGTCATCGCAATGGGAAACCTTAATAAATTAAAGTATGAATTGTTGCAACCGTCACTCTAGTTACCAGATTTGGTTTCTTTCGATTTCCACCTGTTTTTAAATCACAAACCTTTTTAATCCAATGAAAAGGCGATTCCGAGCCTTTCGGAAAGTTACTTAAGGATGCAATAAATTTAGCGTTAGATCATGTTAAAAAATAAATATAGTTCAAAAACTGTAACCTGTCTTTGTTATCTTCATTCACCGAACTTTTCAAATCACCCTCGTAAATTCAGTAGTCAGAGGAGTAGCGAGATGGAAGCAAAAAGGATTTGTGTTTCGTATACCCATGCTATAGCGATACTGAAGAATATTTGACGAGTAACAAAGGCTATAAATTGAACTCCTTGGAGATTATTGAAATTAACCATCACACTAAGCCGGCTCGACTTATATAGATATTTTATGATGTAGGATACTGAAGGAATGTCTGCATAACTCGTTCACATAATAAAAAAATTCAAATAGCGACTTCAGACATTGACTGCTGCAATTCCAAAGGAAACACTAAATAATGTCATATTTAGTTTTGTATCATATTCTTATGCTTTGACTCCCCAACATTGTATTCAAGAAATAAACTTGAGCTAATTTTGTAACCTGCAGTTAAATAAATTATTGTAATTTAAAATGTGTCTCAGTCTGTATTTTATTAAATTCGCAATTCTCTGCTATGTTACTCAAACGATTAGTATTTTGTTAGCATATAAAATAATAATTAAAGTTTAATTCAGATAGGGCTTCAAGCACAAAAGCACCGTCAAAGGTCAATATAATTGCTTTTATTAAATGTAAACGAACATTTTAATATTTATATAAAAAACGGGCAGACGGAATGATTAATAAAGTTAAAACATTTTTATGCGAAAACAAGATTTTATATTTATCATTGCTGAAACGTTTAAAATTAAATAAAGTGTAGTACATATCTAACTAACTTTATTTTTCTTCAGTTTGGCACTTTTATTAAAATAACCTTTAGAAGTGACATACATTGGTCATAACCTCGTTGGTTGAAGGCATTAAAAATTAATAGTATTACAATTAATTTACGACTTTGACAAGTAATTTTTAAATAATCACTGTCAAAAATTGTTACATAGCGAAACATTTTCTTATAGTCAGAATTCTTAGTATTTATTTCTTAAATATTTTATAAGAAGTATCTAAAAAACTTATATCTACTTATATCTTAAATTAAATTAGGTTAATTTTTATAATTTAATTTGTCCCATTTTAAAGTAAACTTTGACAAGTTAGGTCAATAAACATTTGTGAACATAAGAAAGGTTGGGTTAATTTATGTTAAAGAGTAACACCTTAGCAACTGTATCCTTAGTAAACATTTTATTTCTTATTTTACAATTGAATTTTAATAAGTTTTTGAAATGGTAACAAGTTAGCATTGCTCTGCAATTATTTTTCAATAATAATTATTTGAAATAAAGACATTAGTTTGTCGCATAATTACACGTAAATTATAAATGTTTTATGTACTTTACAATTTAAATTTATAAATTGGCGAATTTTTTGAAAACTAAACTTTTGTGCATAGTTTCGAACTTGACCGTAATAAAGAAACTTACTAAGCAAATTCGATTTCAAATTTCTCACTTTAGTCTTATAGCTTGGTGATAGTACCTTATAACGTCAGGTTTTAAATATCAAAATACGCTTGAAATGCATTCGCTCCATACATAAGAAAGAAAACTGCCATGAGAAAATTACTTTCACAACAATTTGAAGGTTTTACACAATTGAATAAAAAGCACTTGTTGAGCCCTGTCGCAGTAGTATTGAACGTGAAGGAGAATACACAGAAAAGTAAGGCACAAACGTAAAATGCCTATTCCAATTTAATTTGTTTTTTATTTCAATATCTCTAGACTTGGAAATAGAATTGTAAGGTACCCTTTAACTTATTAAACTCGTTTAACATTTTTAAAAATTGTATTCTGTATTAACTTGGAGAGACTTCCACCGGTTTTATTATTGACAAAATTGATGAAAAGTACTTCAATGAAATTGAAACAACCAATATCCTATATGGAGTCTATTGAAGCAAAACGAGAATGAATTATTTATAAATCATATTATTGCAAGAGAACAATCAACTGAAGTAAATTTAAATAAACTTTGAAAATAATTAATCTGAAAAGTTTATCATATTTATAAACATGTATGTCTGGCTTTGGTTGTTAAAATATGCACCGAATTAAAAAAAGGTATATTATAGAACGGCTTGATTAATAATGAATAAAAGTATTTATTATCATAATTATTAATCAATTTTTATTTTGATTAAATACAATTTGATTCCTGTTGATGAAGAATTCTAAACATTTCAGTTCAGTTCAAGGATAAATAATGCAAATGTGTAATACAAAGCAAGAATAATTACGTTTCGTAATTGCCCAAGCGTTCAGTGAATTTCGTCTAACAGTTTTTATCTAAAGAAAACAAGAAATGAGAAAAATTTACATTGCTACAATTAACCTTTTCCCATAAGAACTACGAGATGTTATCTTTACTTAATAATAACCTTTGTGTACGTAACAATAATTTATTTATCTAAACATTTTACAATGTGACAACAATGGCAATGGAAATATATTGTATTTAAAAAAATATTTAACTATACAATTAATTAATAAACAAACAAAATCCCGCTTATAAAGAGACTCTTGAGACTCCCTACACTAATTATAACGAATTTTAAATATATTAGAAACAAGTGTTGCAAAACCCACGACTCGTTTAAAAAATATTATGGTATATTGAGACATTTGAAAAATTCAAGTACATCTACGTCGATTTTGGGATTTTAGTAAGTTGTTTGTGAAAATGCTTAAGAGTGATATGCTACCCTATCTATGTACATTAACAATTGTATTTCACTGTTATAGACATCTAATACCCTCTAAAGTTGAAACTGTGTTGCCCTAAACAAATATTAAAATTTTCCTTGATGAATGGACATTGGATTTTTACACTATATAAGATTGACCAACAGGTATGACCTCTTTTCATAATACTATGGATAAGGTAATAAACCATATTATGCAATTTTAAACCTTGGAAATAATGTCTACTAATTATCCACCACATTGTGAGCGATTTTTGAAATTTTGCATCTTTTATCAGAAATACTTTGCTTAAGCCTTCGATTTCCCTAGAAATGTTTTCTTTTACTTCAGGAATTGCATGTATATGTATGTACGTATATTCCCATAGATTTGGCGATGCCAGCGACCAATTCATATCTCCATATTTAGATATTAGTTTATTTGGTAACGCTTCCATTCAAATATATCGACTGTGTTTTGACATATTAGCTAGTCGCATCATATTTCATTCAATATCTTGTCCCAGCCTTTGAAGTTGACCGCTCAATAAATGTTCTAATATATACACATAACGAGCTGAGTCAGACGATGAATGGTTGTTTATCATCTTCAACAAAAAAATGTTCAATAATACCAAATGCCAATACACCACACCTTGTTGTAAATTTTGGAGCATGAAACGGTTTCTTAGGAGTTTTCAACCGACTAATATCAAATATTTTGTTTATTTATAAAACTATTTAATATAAGTAAGCTAACTATTATTAATAAATGATTAAATTTACAAAAATTACCTGCAACATGTAATTTGACTGTTTTTCTTCTCCTGAAGGACTTGAATTTTATAGATATGGAATTGTAGTTTATCATGAAAGATGCGAGATATTTCTATAGCTGCTGAATGCTTTTTGCTGAATGTAACAATTCCTTTGAATAGCACTGCGGACCATTTGAATATTTTAGTGTCCACGCGGTTCGAATACCACGTTTAACTCTTTGATTTCAAATGACTTCTGGTTAAAATCGCTCATACAACATAAAATTGTTTTTCCTGACTATAATAATCTATGCTTTCCAACATTGGAATAACGACGAACATTTCATCGAGTTTAAAAATCTGCATTGGGTTTGATAACTTTCACTACAACAATACACTGATTTATTGGAAAATTGTCCATTTTAACTAAAACTATATGTATTCACACACAGTAGCACCAAGCTAACAAATTTCAAATGCAATTCGTTTATCTATGGCAACATTATTAAAATAGGTCATACTTTTTAATCAAACTGTATACAGGGAGACAATGAGACTTACTTTCAAGAAATTTTAAAACTGCCATAAACGTCCTTTGATATAGAATATTTTAAAAAATATAAATGTTATAAAGAAATTTGAAGCTAAATTATTTTTGCATTGGCATCATGATAGCTTTTAGTGACGAATTGTTTAAGCTACACTCAAAGAAATTATTTTAAAAATATTTTGTGGTTTTCTTTTTAAGATTAGAAATTGATTATTTTGTATATAATGTACTTATCATCCCTTATTGAAATTGAATTCCCTCAATTTATACATATGTAACGCGAAATCGTTTACGTATCACTTATGTTTTACGCGCATTCGCTAATAAAAATTATATAAATTAATATTTTAATTATGGTTCATAGTTTAATTGAGTTTAAGGTGCGCTAAAAATCTAATCATTTGTAAGACTAAAAGTTATCGTTTTCGTTGAAATTTTGGACGTATATGAATGATATTTCCTTTATAAACTGAATATTTTTAGTTTTAAGTATATTTTATTGTAATTTAGTAGACGTTTTTAAAAATAATCTACCTAACCTGTCCACAGTTCATATTAAATAAAGTATATTTTACCTTACCCGATAATATTTCAGTTGAAACTGCGCACACTCATCTAAGTTAACCTATATAGCGTCTATTTATTAAGGTGTTGTTCACATCTTATACTAAACAATATGAAAAACTGGTTGTAAAAGTAAAAAGAGTAGCTTTCAAATAACTCTCTATAAAGTTCAGAAGTTAGTTAGCAGCCGCATGCAAAATTGTTCCTTTATTCGTCTTTCTGAAAGCTTAAGGTTGATTATAATAACTTCAAATGAAATTTGAAGTCAGATTGTTATTTCTATCTTTCTCACTTTTACAACAAGTCTTTTTGAATCATTCACTTATTACATCATAACACTTTCACCAATAAACACTAAGTGGGTAATTTTAAAGGAGTACTTTAAAGTAAGCTCTTCGGTTAAGTTGAAATAAACCGTTATGAACCATTTGTATTATATTTTAAATATACAAAACATTGATTAATAATTTAATGTACAAGATAGTACTAACTAATATGGAAGCATGGGTTACTAAAAGAATTTACTGCTGAATTTCTGCGCTAATTCTGCAACAAACTCATCGATATACCCACCAATCAGTGTGACAATGGCGATCGGGGCTAGGTTTCATTCAGATTAAGAGTTGTAATGAAAAACACAGTTTATTTAAAAAAATATAGCCAGTCCGAAAAATGGTATTCTATGTAAAAATGGCGATCAGGGCCAGGCTTAAGTTTAAAATAAAGAAATTCATCTATCATCTCTTACATCTATGATATCAATTTACAATCGAACCCCAAAATTATCCACAAAAATACAATTAAAAGCTAAGGTAAGAGTGTCATAATTGCTTACCAATATTTTAAACCATAACAAGGAAATAATTGTAAATAATCAATGGTGCAGTTTTAGGTGTTAAGTAGATAGATACTTGTATTAGACAAATTAAATTGATCTATTACATAATAACATTATAATCTTTCAAATGAAAACATTGAACAAATTTTGCCATAAAGTAACATGTAGATACCCCTTCTCCAAAAAAAAACTACAAAAACTCAGAACGTAAATTATTACAAAAACAATTACCTATAGTTTATTAAAATAATGTTCAACTCACCTATAGTTCAAATATGACACAAAATGTGTTCTTAGAAATGTATCTATATTAACTGAATCGGTGACATGTTTTAAAATTTTTGCTACATTCAATAAAGCATGCTTAAAGATGAAAATAACTGCTCAAAAAGGAAATATGATATATCTTAAATTAAAACTAGATCTCAATGAAAATGGCACTTCTAACTTCACAAATGACGAGTTTTTAGTAGTCTTTAAACCCAAATATTGTAAAAATCTCTAGAAATTTCGCAAAAATTTTTATTGACGTAGTCGAAATAGACTGTTATCTAACGATTGTTATAACTCTTATTACCTACTGCGTATAACAATTAAGCAATACATGCCACGTGAGGTTTTATTTAAGCTTTACAGACAGCTAAAGGAAGTCAAAAGGATACAGAAGAATTTCCAATATTTTCTTACGCTAAGTATGTATGGCGGTTATTATTTTGGTTGAAATTTAATTCGCCATGTAATATATCTAATGTGTGTCCCAGAAGTCTTGGAATCAACTCTTACAATGTCTTTGACAAGTTAAGTCGTTTCTTATTTCACACACATTAAAATTATAACAAAAACAAATAACCAACTAATGTAATCTTTATTAGTTGTCACGGATTATTACAAATTAATACAACAATAAATATCTTTTGTTCGTGTGAACATTTTCAGGTTTAATAAATAGGAAATACAAATTTGGTACACTGAGAAAAGTAAATCGTTGAAACAACCATTAATTGATTTATTTAACGACTTTTGAGTGTTAAATAGGAACAACGTGTCATGGTAATTAACTGAAAATGTTAACTTTTCATGGTTAAAATGATATCACTGGCCAACACCATTTTTGTTGACTTCAAATTGAGACTTATTTTTTACTAATTTGGGTGCGCTGATTCCGAAAATCATATTAATTTTTACTCATCACGTCAAAATTTTGCGCTATACCAAATCTTCCTTTTTGAAGAAAAATTAAAAGTTGTTGACTCCGATATAGAATAAACAAAGTTCAAAATTATAACAATTTATTTATTGAAATACGGAAATTACATACATAAAGAATTAGGCAATATTTAGTAAAAATCGCAAAAGTATTTATAAAAAAATAATAATAAAATTGAACTCATATGTTTCAGGAAATAAATTTCCGCTTGTAGCACTTTCTGCTGTACTGTCGTCTGTTTTGGCAATCTCTCTGAATGCTTCAACAATAGTCGGCCATCATGTGAGTAGCCCATCGTCTTTAGTACCGATCTTCCATAATTTTTAAATCTTGATGAAATCTTTCGCCTTGTTCATCGCTTACCGCATCTAAATTTTCGGGAAATCTGTCAAGATGATTGTCGAGTAAATGAAGCTTTATACTCATGGTGCAACCAAGGCGGTGGAAATTTTTAAGCATTGTTTCCACTAAATCCTTATAATTGCAAGTTTTTCTGTTTCCCAAAAAATTGTTGGCAACCATCGTGAATGAAGTCCGGGCCTCTTTCTGAATTTCATTCATAGCGTTGATGAAATTTGGCTGTTTCATTAAAATTCTAATCTGCGGTCCATCGAAAACACCGGCTTTAATTTTTTCGAAACTAAGTCGTGGAAATTTTTCACATATGTATTGAAAACAGTCGCCCTGCAAATTTAAAGCTTCAACATATTGCTTCATAATACCTAGTTTAATGTGAAGAGGTGGAAAAATGATATTTTCTCTGTCCACTAATTGTTGGTTTATAACATTGTTTTCTCTTCTAAGAGGTCAGTGTTTCTGACTCCAGTGTTGGTTTCGTGCTCGACTATCCCAAAGGCACAGAAAACACGGGAACTTTGTGTATCCTCCTTGGAATCCAAGTAAAATGTTTACCATTTTAAGATC
>JAHWXV010546651.1:0-10984 GCA_024586415.1 Phrixothrix hirtus | reverse complement strand
AATCATAAATATTTCAAGGTTATGTTGTTGCCAGATGTCCAACCTTACGATATGATGTTTTACATCAGACAATTTTAACCATAACTTACTGGTGGTGCCAATTTTTGTAAAATGGTGGAGACTTATTTGTACTCCTTTTATTTTCTATAAAATACTTCTTTTTGGAAGTAGAATGTTTTTACTAGGAGTAGTTTACGGCACATTACTAAGTATTACATTTGATAATTTGTATCGCACTTAGCAGAAACAGCATTAATTTAACAAAATACTGCTGAACAAAAACAAAAAAATATTAAGGTAATTTTTCAACAAAAACACTGTTGGTTTATATCCTTCATTGGAATAATTGTCGTAAAATTTAAAGAATACTTCTTCCTACAGTATTTCTTCTGTTGAGTTCTTGTTTTTTAAACAACTGCTACTGCTTTTTACGTATTTTATTTCTCCTTGCAATATTGGTTTTATAGGATTACTAGAAGATACTACATATGAAATTTGAACAAGCAATGAAATCAATATTATAAAAGTGTTTTTATTTTAGCACAGTATAAACATGTTTGAGCAGTGATTTTATACATTTTTCATTATTATTTATATTTTCTGCCACTTATGCAACATTGCGTAGATATGTGCAAGAAGTTCTGTTTTGCCTAAATGTATTAAAACAAATACAATACTAAATATGTTTATACTGTATTGGTAGCACATCTAGTTTTTAATTGTTTTCGCTTTATTTCTGGTAGCATTCAGTCAAATAAAAAGTTTCTAACTTTGGAAGCCTCATGTATTTCGAGAATTCTACGTCACTTTTTATTTCTTCAACATGAAGAGGCTGTTCATCGTTAACACACAATAAAGAAACATTTATTTCTCTTGCATATGTTTAACTGGCTTTGAATCTGAAAATACAATTTAATAAAACAAACTATTAATAACCAATAGTAACAGAAACTGGTAATAATAATTGTGGTTATAATTCAATTTGAACTAATCTTTAACTGCAAGCAGATATTTGAGTTCTTTTTAAAACTGTGTGCTGCTTGTATAAGTTAGTTTCTCTTGGCATACTTTAAATAATCATTTTACTTCTACGATAGCATTTGTATCCAACAATCTTAAAATGAAATGATGTAAAAAAAATATGTAATATGAAATTGTTTAGGCCTGTACCATCAAAGAAGCATCCAAGTAGGGGTTTTCTTCATTTATAAATAATCCACTATATTGGTACCTTCTTAACAGTAACAAATTTGGCAATTGTTACTTTAATTTTTCATTAGCTAGTAAGCTGTACTGGTAAATTGTTTTGGGTATACAATCTGTGTTACTAGAGATTGGTTCTCAGTGTGTTTATTGTTTACATACTTCAAAGTGAGATGCTGTAAGTCTATTTTTCTTTTCCATTATATATCTAGGACTCTTTTACTGCCCTTACTATTCAGGTTTCTTTCAATTATTTTCTGCTTTGTTTACCTGTAGAATCAAATTCAAAAGTTACATAAATAAAATACTGCTATAAAAGGCATGAATTCAACTAAATTCATACAACAAAGAAAATGTATACAAATATTTCTCAAAATTAACCTACAAAATATAAATTAATAACAGCTTGCAGTCAATTCTATTTTTTAACTTATGAATTTGATTTAAATTGCTATTTCAGGTATCTATTTATATTTTGTACCTACAGAATCACAAAACAAAAGTAAATAAATTAAGTACACAAGAAAAACATTTTATCAGTATATTTCTATGTAATATAATACAGACCTGTCGATTTTGGAGAATTACAATGGAATTTAAATGTATATTGAATAAATCACATTTTACGTATTCTATTCCCTAATTAAAATTATAATAAAACAAATTTTGATGCAATTGTTACTTATTTGTTTTAGAATAAAGCTTATTTCCAATTTTATAAAAGAATCATTCATTTATAAAGTATTTAATTTTAGTCAACAACCTAGGCCATGCAATTCAGTTGATTGACGTCATGTATGTTTTTAATTTATGATTGAATACGAATAGCACATAAAGTAATATCTATTGAAGCAATTATATATTATTTTCATTATTAATCCCACATTTTATCATTGGTGGCCATAACACGCCCTTAACTGGAGATTGTAGAATAGGCCCTTAGTCAAATACAATTATTGCGAGTTATTTATTTAAATTTTGCAAACAAGCGTAAATAGCACATTCTGTTTAGGAATGAAATTCTGTCTAATGAGGTTTAATTTCTTTTATTGAATTTAAAAGTAATTTTTGAATAAAAGTTGTACACATTTATCGTAGATGTATACAAAGCAACCTAATTTTTGTCTTCACTTTTTACCCTAAAGCAAGAGTGAGATTCGCTCCCAAACGTTTAAATGTAATATAGGAAGGGGAATTGGTTAAGCACCACCACATTTTAAAAGTTATTTAATTAAGACATCCCATGTCGGTGTTCTTTCCAAAATAACTGAATCTAAAACCCAAAATTTAGTTGGTCGTGTGAAGTACCAAATGATATTAGAATGACTTTTAGTTTAAGAATATAGGTTTAAACTCTATTATCAGTCTCACAAAAGGGCAGAAACATCAAATAAGGCCAAATAATTCTATTACTACTTGATCTATATTAAACATTTTTTTAGTGCAAGATTCACTATCAATAATATATCATCAGCAAGTGCATCTTCCTATTAACATATTACAGTCTGAGACAAATTCATTGCAGTAGACCAAATCAAAAAGTTTGCTTGAGTTTGAACCACAAAAGCGCAGCAATTTAAAAGAGTCATGTATTTCTAATGGAATTGAAAATTATTTTTTAGAAGATGATGTAACTTGGGCTGAGTTATTGTGGTGATTAGAAATAATTATGACCCTCAGGTCTTTATGATCAGCTGAAAAAGATGTAATATTGTTTCCAAAACTTTTTCTTGATAGTGAGATAAAATGGCATATACCAAAATTTATGGTATTTCATCATGTTTTAGACAAAACTTAATTTTGATGAATTACTTTCTTGTTATCAGTTTGTAATTGGTTTTGACGAATACCTTAATAAAATTTTCAGATATAGCAAATGAATTTAAATATCCAATTCTGGTGTCTTAAGAATAATGAAGTCAAAATGCGGTATTTAAATTCTGCGTTTCTTGGCTGTTCATGTACAGAAGATTTACTTGTATCATTTAAAGATGCAACGCAACCATTAAATTTGAAGAAACTGCTCTAAGTTCCAATACATGGCTCCAACATAAATAAAAAGTTTTTCAAGCAACTATCAAATTCTATAAATGAAATTCCTGAGGATCCTGAAATTCTAAATATGGGATCATGTGGTCTTAATGTGGTAAATATAGCCTTTAAGATTAGAGCACTTTCAACCAGCTGAAACTTTATAACATTTTTTCTATCATTGTTTATCTTTTTTTGCTATACTACATAAATTCTAACACATTTTCTTGCAAATTTTGTTCTGTGAGATGGGTAGAAAATTTTGATGTAACCGAAAAGTCTTTAAATATACTCTCACATCTTGAAATATTTATTGATGGCATTGAAAATGATAAGATAGCTCCTACCAACAAAATCTATTTCTGTGTAAAAATAATGCTGTTAATGAACTATTGCCTGCAAGACTGGCATTTTTTCTCGTAGTAACTTGAAATTAAATCATTTTTGAGGGAGTGTACCAGAGGGTGTACCACTTGTTCCCTTCCTTCATAGTGATATCAAATTTGATGTGGCGATTGATACAATGTTTTGTAAAAGAGAATGTTCTTATAAAAATAGTGTTACGGAGGTAGACCTGAATGATATCTAATTTATTGACATTTAATGAAGTAAATCTAGACATATCAACGTAATGTTATTTAAAAATCTCTGATCGTTTAATTTTAGAAGTGAATGTAGAAATTGTTTGTTAAAATGTACAAGCAAATTAAAAGAACACTCACTTAATATATGAATTAACTCATGCATTTCCATGCTTCGATCCTTGAATGTGTTTCAATGAAAATTTATTTTCTAAACGAATAAAATTGTTAATATTGTCAAAAAAACTAGATAAATACTATAGTTGCTGACAAGAGCTAAAATGCAGTTAAAAGAAATATGCTCTCAGTGACGTGTTTTATTTCAAAACTAAAATTTTACAAAAGATCTGAAAGAATTGATCATTTCTGGTTTAACATATTATTCTCTGAACAAAAATCATATGATGTCTTAAAAATGGTTGATTTTATCTTTATCTCATGGTAATGGAAATATAGAAAGACAATTTTCTATTAATAGTGGCTGCTTATGGGAAAATATGAAGGAAGAAACTTTAGTAGCAAGAAGAATTGTCTTTGATACTGTACTTGCAAAAGGAGGTCAAAAAGTTGTAAAACTCATTATAATTATTGTGTTAATTTATATACTTTATGGAAACTGTTTTTTGCTACATATATTTTGTTGTTACATATTGTACAGTGCATATAAGACCACCAAAACTCAAAAAACATAAAGCCGGATAGTGTCATAATAAATATTAAGTTTAATATTATTTTAATTAATATATAATTTGATTAATATTTGAAAGTATGTAAGTTGTGAGATTATCATTCTTTTATTTAACTTTATTAAAAAAAATCAGCAACTTAACTTTTTTTAATACATAACCAGTTAATGATTTCTTTGAGTTAGGGTGGTCTTGTATTCATAATGCGATGTAGGTAAAAGAATTTGTACCTATATGTATTTTCTTATTGAATACAAATATTTTTATATTGTGTAAAATATTACACCTTTTTAGTATAATTGTAGAAAATTATTTCTCAAATTTAAATGAGATTTTATTTTGTATAAATAAAAGATTACATAAATACGTTTTCTGCTTTGATATTGAATAATATTATTCAAATGTCATATTTAATGCTTGAATAAGCTTCATTTTAATTAATATACAGGAATAGGTATAGCTACATTAAAGTATCTGAGTAAAATAAGCACAAATTCAAGATTTTTTAAAAAATTAACTACTGCATAGATTATTTTAAATTTTAGTTGTACAAAATACAATATTTAAACTATATATTTATAAATTTTTAAAATAGTTGAACTAAAAATATGGCCACAAAACAATTCCCACAAAGCTCCTTTGCCATAGCGGGATCAGATAAGTAGAAAATTTCCGAAGAGGAGGGTGGTCTGAAATCAAAAAGCAAAATATTTTCTTGTTAAGAGATGTAATTGTTATCGTGAAGCATCAGGATTTTCTTTATTTTTTAAATTGTGTAAATGGCATTGATTTGAAAAAAGTTTACCCTAAAATATGAACTGAAAAATTTATTATAAACAAATAAATTAAGATCAAAAAACCATATGCTACATGTTAGAGAATCTTAAGAATATTCCTGTCAAAGGTGGTTTAGAACCCTTAAATTCATGAAGTACATAAGAAAATTGAAACAGTTCTTGAAAGGCAAGCTAGGATTATATTATTATAAAACCAAAACACAAAATAATATTCGAAATGATATTTATATAATATAAAAAGCGGTACATATCAGGGAATTTTAAAAATTATTTTTTGAAAAGCATGGAAATGTTAGGGAATTTTTTTCTTAGATGCTGTAGCCACTCTGTTATTTACTTCAGAAACAACAGGAAATATTAAAAAATCATATAAAAGCAAGTGTATCTTTTATTGTGTAACAAACAAGTTATTGGCGTAGAAGTCGATTGGAAACATCTGAAATAACAAAATAATAATTTATCATATTGGAGGAACTGTCACATTTTCATAATTCATTTGTGAGCATGTGACTTTCCATATTCAAATACATTTCTATAATCAAATTCATTTTTACATCCTTCCAGTCACTATGTTAATAAGTTGTGTATGGTTCTTACAGGGTTTAAAAGATCTATAAGGTAATAGAGATAAGCCATTTTTAACTTTTATTCTAAATGTGGGATGTGGAGAAACGCAAAATTTTTATGAGAATATGAGGTGATTTTTATATAGGGTGTCCTAAAAAAAGTGACCGCACAAACTGTGGGCACTTCATGAACTGTAAAGCACAATTTTCTTATAATTTTGTTCTCTAAAATGATTTTGAAAATTTAAATGATATAATTTGCTCTATTTACTAAAATGAATTATGAATAAAATGATGGCAAACACTACTACTGTAATTTGATATTCTTATAAAAATGCAATATTTTCTTAGGATGTGCTTGTAGTAATGAACCTATAAAAGTTCTTTGTCCTTGTTTACTTTCTTTAAAATAGTACATATAGTTACTTATGTTTTTAATTTTCCTCAGTTACGAAACATAGTTGTTTATATTCATGAAATACATTTATTTTCATACATCAATATCAAATTGAAAATTTTCAATTTAACTCATCTTCCAGTTTTGATTTTAGCTTAAAAGTATTTATTATAAAATTAACTACAAATAATTTAATTATACCAAGGTCACACACAACAATAACTTGTAAACAAATAATATGCTAATTTCTGAACAAATATTTATTATCTGGGAGTAATTACTATTGGATTGTGAAAAATGGTTAAATTTTTGGTTGCAGAAAAATATTGGTTGAAATTCTTTATTAATAATTAAATTTGTTGTTAAAATTTGCTGATATTTGTGTTGTTTGTTTTGAATTACATCTAAACAAGTTACTAACTCATTTGACATAAAGAAAATTGTTAAATGTTTTCTATTTGTTCTTTATAGGATGTGCTTCAAAAAGTTCTTCATCACTTTCCATTGATTATACTACCATTTTCTTTTAAATAAAATGATTAAAACCTTTTATTTGCGAAATTAAGAACTTTAACTTGTCTAAACTTTGAACTAGCATAAAAATATGTAAAAGATCATTCATAAAAAGACAAATATAAACTAAAATTGAAAATGAAACAACAAATTATAAAATAATTATATTAAATAAAGTAAATATTTACTTTAATATCCTAAAGGTTTTATACAAAAGTTTTATGACCCAACATGTTTAGACCAATAAATTATTATATTTGTTTATAATACCAGAAGGATAACATTTCTTACCCATTTAGTTTGTAGCTTGGCATGTATATTCTGTCAAAAAAGTACAGGGAATTGGTCAATAAAACAAAATATTTATTATTCATTCAAATTTATTGTATTGCCTTCAAAGTAAGCCCCTTCCGAAATAATATACTTATGCCAATGAATAATCCAATCATCAAAACATTTTTCAAATGCATTTTCCAGAATCGACTTCAGTTCTCGCCGTGAATTCTCTTTCATGTCTTCTATCGACTGAAAACAGGTGCTTGAAATGGTAATTTGAGTTTTGGGAAGAGAAATAAGTCAGCTGGAGCCATATCAGGTGAATATGGTGGTTCGATGATATTTGTTGAGTGTTTGGCCAGAAATTTGTTCACAATGAAAGCCTTGTTGAGATGGTGTGTTATCGTGGTGCAAAATCCATGAGTTTTCTTTCCACAAACCTGACCTTTTTCGACAAATTTGTTCTCTCAAATGCTGCATAATGCCTAGATAATATTCTTTATTTATTATCTGACCTTCTGGCAAGGATTCCGAGTGCACAACACCGTGATAATCAAAGAAAACAGTCAACATTACCTTGACTTTTCATCAACTTTGACGTGGTTTTTTCGGTTTCAGCTTAGTTGAGAGGCGTCATTCCGAAGCTTGTTGACTGGTTTGCATGTCAAACTCGTAAACCCTTGTCTCATCACCAGTTATAATGTGTTCTATGAATGTGGGATCGGAATTGACTCGTTCTAGCATGTCTTCAGTGACCTTTATGCAATTGACTTTGCAGAAAATTCAGGTCTTTTGAAACTAGTTGAGCGATAATGCGTTTCATGCCTAAACAACCATGTAGAACGGTACGAATTGATTTGTGAGACACAGAAAGTTCAGTGGCTATCTCTTTCAAACTTAAATGATGATTTTCCATCACCATTTCCTTCATTTTATTGAGGTTAACTACAGTTGAAGATGTTGATGGCCGACCAGAGCAAGGCAAATCTTCCACCACATCTCGGCTGCTTTTGAATGCACTGTACCATTCATATGCACGTGTTTTTGATAAAGTCGATTCACCATAAGTCTTCTGTAACATTTTTAGTAATTTGGCACACAAAATTCCATTTGCAATACAAGATTTGAGACAAATTCTTTGTTCGATGATAGTTTTCTCCATTGTAAAAATAGCAAAACATAAACAAAGTATATGACAGATTGTGCTCGAACTTCACGTCAGTATAGAACAGTGGTACCAACTTAGCAACAAAAAGAATTATGACAATTCCTTTAAGCAGGCTTTTTAAATGATCAATTTCCAGTACTTTTTTGACAGAATGTTTATATAGTGCTGTTGAAGGGAACATTAATGTGTTATCTGTTATTTGCCGTATGTCTAAAAACGACATTAATATGTTTCCTGTCTTTTATGTGAATTCTGTTAAAAAATTCATAAAATAGAAGTTCGTAAAATGGAAGTTCCACTGTATTTAGAAAATTGATTATTTTTTGTAAATTAGAACTCCCTGTATTTTAAATATACGGAATAGTGTTCTCAAACTAGTACTGAATTTAATATTACTCTTGTTAGTAGCAGTGTTATACTTTTAACGTCAATGTATAAGCAAATGTCATTAGCCTATAGCAATACTACGTTCGGTGGTACTTTATGAGCATTGTACAAAAAATTTAAAATTTTTTTATGCTTATAAATTTTATTGCTTCATTAATTTTGACCAAATATATCAGAAGCACTGCTGTCATGTTAAGCAACGAAGTGTACTTATTGCATTCAAAATAACATTTAAAAATAGAAGAGGTGCTGATTTAATATAGCATCTCTGAATACTGCTGTGTGGATCGAATGCACCTCCGGATTGATGCTCCACATATATTTAAATAATTCGCAACCTAGCATAGAAACAAATGCACTTCTATCTATCCTCCAATTTTGGCATATCTCTACTCAAAACACATTATAATTTGCAGTGACTTTACTAAATTAGGATAGACTGTCTTATGATGAAGCTTCATGATGAAGTGTAGTTCCCAACCTCATAAAATATTTAATAAAATAGTTGAGCTAAACAGCAACTAATTTGACCAAAAATGTCTCCAAGCAATTCCAGTTACAAGCATCTGAAATATCACCTATCTATTATCATAACTTTTGATTCTGGCATCTCACTTTGAAAGCAAACATTTCAGAAACAGTAAGGCCATTGCATATGAAATATTTACAGTTTATCGATGGCTGATTTGTGGTTAAGATGTATAAATTTTATTTACAAATTGAACATTTCAGTAAATGATTTACCGAGTTTAAAATAAAACTTGATATTTGCTCTTTGTTCAAAATTCATTTTTCAATCAATACCAAAAACACTGTTATTTTATGCACAATTTGTGTGCTTCTAATATGCAACTGTCATAAACTTTTGAGATAACCTTACTGAAAGATCTACCTTACCAACCATTTTTATTAATAGATGGTGCCACTAAGAATTACTATTTTAAAACAGTTCTGTTTTTTCTGAAACTGACCCGGTACAAAAAGTCACAGAATAAATTGAATTGCTGTGGCTTGTGCAAACAGTATTTAATTAAAATATAAATTCCTTGTAAGGACCCATTAATTACTTTTTTTAATTACAATTTCCAGTGTGGTCAGGGCTCGGATTGCGTTACTTTTTTTTACTAAAAGTTACTTTTTTAATGAAAAAATCCATAAAAGTTACTTTTTTAATGAAAAAATCCATAAAAGTTACTTTTTTAAGCCAAAAGTTACTTTTTGTTACTTTTTTAAAAAATTACGTAATTTAAATTTTGCGGACTAATATATAAACTAAGCGGTTAACGTTATGTACCGATGCCGATAAATTGTATCATTATTTGAATAAAGTGGGCGTCAAAGTTGGTGTTAAAGTTTATTATATAATGCGTGTAATTTATGTACCGCTCTATTATAATAGTTAACAAACTACAAATCGTAAATTGTCGCTAAAATATGGCCGTTTTTATGTTTTGTATTTAAAAGGCGAATACCTGGAAATACAGGGAATGTTTAAATTAATAACGTACCTATATATAAATATATTACTGATCGCATAGTTTTTGTTACAGTAGGTATTACATTTTAAAGGCTATTTTGTAAGTTGTATTTGTGATACTTTCATATTTTCAACGTTTTAAAATAGGTAAAGTTATATTTGAGGATCATTGGTTGCACAAAATGGATACTAATATCTTCTTGGAGAAAAAAAGCAGATATTCATAATATGATGTGTCTAATATGTAATACCAAATTTCAAACAACAAAGAGAATGCAAAGTATAGATCAACATACTATTGGTAAAAAACAATGAAAATGTTAAAATAAAATTGAAATTGTCGCAACTACGACTATCAGAGAAAAATGAAATAGGTTTAATGTTAACACATGATAACTCCTTGAAGGCTGAACTGTTATGGTGCATTAAAATCTTTCTCTCCAACTTATCTGCTAATTCATGTTCCAACATTGCCACTTTATTTAATTGTATGTTTAATTGTGATATTTCAAAGCAATTTACTCTAAGCCCTAAGAAAGCCACCTATTTAATTATATAATTTGCACCGCATTTCCATTCATGCTTATTAAAAGATATAGGAAATAGCTTTTATTCATTATTATATGATGAAAGAACAAATACTAAATCTGAAAAAGAATTAGAAATTATGATAAGGTATTGGTCTAATTGCAAAAATCGAGTTGTTACCCATCGTTTAGAATCCTTTATAGGAAGAGCAATATATAAAACTGGCTTTTCAAAATGCTAATCTGTCCTTGGAAAAATTATTAACACTTGGTAATGATGGTCCAAATGTAAATAAGAAAGTTTTTCGTTTATTTAATAATGAATTAAATAACTCTTTAATTGATTTGGGATCATGCAATTTGCATATTGTCCAT